>VMBQ01005069.1:59704-74391 GCA_007657795.1 Dreissena rostriformis | reverse complement strand
ATTATTGGGACACATGTTCTAACCAAGTTTCATGAAGATTGGACAATAAATGTGGCCTCTAGAGTGTTAAGAAGGTAAATGTTGACGACGGAAGACGGCCGGGGCCCGGACGACGCACAACGGACAAAAGGCGATCACAATAGCTCACCACTTTGTGCTCAGGTGAGCTAATGATATATCATAACATAAATAAAGCTTGCTTCCATTCAAGCCTTGAGGGCAAGAACAACAATTCTAAACAAAATCTGCCTTGTAAATTTGACAATTTTCTAGTGCAGGGCTCACAGGCTGTTGTTAGACTGCGTATGAACAAAATTCACCCAAATACTCATGACTTTTTATGATCTTAATAACCTTACATTAGCTTTTAAAATGGGATAAATAATATAAAAGAAACAAAATTGATAGATTTAAGTCCCTGTATATCGACAGTTCTTAAATACATTGTTAATTAATCTTGATTGTATGCTTTTTTGCTCTTTTCAAATAAGTTTTACAGCCGTGTATAACATGCTACAAAACACATGTGATGTCAAATGAATGATAATGACTAACAACTTCAGGAAGATCATTTGATTCACACACACATTGACACAAAATTCCACCTGATTCAATTTTTTCTCAGTATATCATAACAAAGCTTTGGGACCAAGCCTATCAAATAATTTAATGATGTAATTCCAATAGCAGCAGGATTTAACATTCTCCATAGAAACATGCCACTTGATTTGCATTTTGCAACAGAATCGTATTTCTGTCTGACAAATGGTTTTCTATTAGACGATAAACTGCTTTAGAATGATAGTGTGACCATAACTAAACCATCCACTGTGCAGTGTGCATAATCGCGAAAATACCACGTTTCCACTGTGGATTGCCGTAAAACGTTTTTACCACTGCTCACATCTATAAGACCATGATTTAACAACACTACATGCCCTTAAATGATCATGTTTTTGCCACTGTGGCAAAATAAACATGAGGAGGTCACTAAACCATGACTTTAGAGCAGTGGTCTGTCTGTCCATTCCTGTCTAGTCTAAATAATTAGACGTTTAATTACACAGGATATAACACAGTAACAGCTTAACTCCAACCCCAAAAAATAATTGGTACATTCATGAATTTTCTTAGAATAGTAATTTAAGCAATTTTTCAACATAACCAAGCTAAAGTAATGTAAAGTAAGGAAACGATCTATCAAATTATTACACATCAAACCAGTAACAACAATAAAAACAATATTATTATCAATATATATCAATGTTGTTGTTGTTTTCGAAAAACAATTATTCATGTGTATGACCGAGCCCTTAACTTAAAGGAATGTTTATTTGTGCAAAAACAATTAAATTGGTGCTTGACAATCAATGAGATTTTGCTGTGTGTTGCACAGTAAACCAACATCTACCTCATTAGAAAATATTGGTATCCGCTGGGCAACCTCATTAACTGTATATCTTGGATTTTCACAAAATCGTCAGGTGAGCATAATAGTGTGCTTTTGTTGATTAAAAGTGAAAAAGCTTAATATGGACATATCAGAAATTGTCAAAGGTCCCTTCTGAGTCCCACCATCCATCTGTCAGTTAAGTTTTGCTGTTTCAACAGTATTTTGGTCATAATGGCGATCAGGTAACCAACTCACACTTTTCCAGTTTTAGCTGGTTCAGTACTTAGCCCTTNGTGAGATTAATTCCAAAAGATAGTTCCTTTGAGCCAGAGACATATTTTCTTGACAATGTTACAATTGAAAAGGGTGATGCTGAGACTATTTACACACATTTGAAAGCTACTGCTAGTGACAAGGGTATAGATGTTAAAAAGATTATGTTTTTGGGATCTGATGGGGCATCGGTGATGACAGGCCGGAAATCTGGAGTGAGTGCACGGCTTTCTGGAGATCAGCCCTTCCTAGTGAACATTCATTGCATGGCTCACAAGCTAGCCTTATGTACTAGTCATGCAGCAGACAGTGTTAATTACCTGAAAAAGCACAGGGAGATCCTCACTAACATTTTTTATTATTTCAAGCACTCTTCTCTTCGAACTGCCAATCTGTCAAAGATTGTAGATGTCTTGGATGATAAGAAATTGAAAATAAAAGAGATTCACGCAGTGAGATGGTTTGCCTTTTACAGTGCCTTGGAAGCTGTTTTCCATACCTGGGGATCACTTGTAACCTACTTTGAGCAGGAAAAGCAGTCAGAAAGTGGTGGAGCAGCAAAGGGGATACATTCCCAGCTGACACAGTTTGAGTTTGTTGCTGTCACTTACTTATTGATGGACATTATGCCAATTCTGACAAAACTCAGTCTCTCCTTCCAGAAGAAGAACATAGACATTGCAGTGGTGCAACCTCTAATACAGTCCACAATATCACAGCTGGAATACTTGACTGAAAATGATGGCCCCTACATGACCATGTTAAATTCTGCAGTTACTGAGAATCACTTGGAAATCAAGAACCACATAATTTCTATGACCAAGAACAAGGCGACACACTTCAAGTCCATCAGAGCAGAATTCATCCAGCAGGTGATATCTCAACTACACAGGAGGTTTCCTGAACATGACACATCAGTCATAAGAGCATTGGCAATTCTTGGCATGAAAGGCATTACCTTTGTAGAAAAAGACAAACTACTTACTCATGGCAAGGAAGAAATTCAGATTTTGTGTGAGAAATATGGTCAACAGGGGTCTCAGTGTGTCCCCTATGTTGATGAGGCAAAGGTGAAAATGGAGTGGGAGATACTGAAGCACCTGGTGATTCAGCAGAAGTATCCCACAGACAATATCTACACTCTTTGGAAAATAATCCACACCCACCACCAGGACTTGGTTCCAAATATGTTGAAACTTGCTGAGTTGGCCCTCATTGTTCCTCTACAAACAGCAGACTGTGAGAGAGGTTTTTCGACTCAAAACGACATCAAAACCTCTGATAGGAACAGGCTGTCGGCAGATAGACTGAACACATTAATGAGAATAGCCATGAACAAGGCTAGTGTTGCTGACTTTGACTATGAGAGGGCTGTGGGAGTATGGAGGGGGGCAAAAGACAGGAGGGCTTTCAGTAGCAAGTGACTTTCTCAGTGTCAGGGGAGCAAGTGTAGAAATGTTCATTTCAAGGTAATCAGTAACACCATATCATGTGTTTCATGTCAGTTTTAACTTTTATATATGTATTTTTGATTTGTCTGCTAATGACCCCCAACTTTGACCAAGGGCCCCCTCCAACAAAGTTTGTGGGCCCGAAGGGCCCCCTTTAGTGAAAAGCTGGATTGAACACTGCTGACAACTACCCTTCTTGTGTAAGAGGTAGGGAAGAATGGACATGCAGTTCAACATACTGGAAATAGCTGATATTTATATTGGTTTGGTCTTTCCTAATGTATTAATAAGCCTCACTCTGGGAAAACAGGGTTTAACGCATATGTGCAATGTGTTGTCCCAGATTAGCCTGTGCAGTTCTCTAATCAGGGAAGACACTTTCTGCCTAAACTGGATTTTTGTTTAGAAGAGACTTCCTATAAACGAAAAATTCCATAAACACGGAAAGAGTAGTAGACGGCACTTTACGCACATGCATTAAGCCCAGTTTTCCCAGAACAAGGTTGATATGTACATGTTTATGGTGTGTAGTACTGTAACAAACCTGTAGAGTGACTGGGCAGTTTTCAACCACCTTCAACATCTGGACCATATTCTGGGGATCCTGAATGACAAAGTTGGCCTCAATGTCAAACTCTCCACCGACCAACTGAAACAGTAAAACAAACATGTGTCACATATCACATGGCATTTATACCTTATATAATATATATACAATGTATATAAATGTGTCATGCAAGCCTTTTTCTACACATGCAAAGGGCTGTAGTCGGACCCTTTCACACAGAAAAAATATGCATATTTGTTCCTTATAAAGAGCAAAAAAATCCAATTGTCAAAAACCTATTTTCCTAAAAAGTACTATTTGCAAAACTCTACAACCGATTTTCAGGCTGACGTTGCATTTGGATATCCTGTATATTTACTTTTGACAATTTAGTTTATAAAGGGCGAGCACTGTATTAGCTTTGTAATTTAAAAGATTGCATCAAAGAAAATTTCCCAATTTAATCCAGGTTTTTTGGACAAAAAGGTCAGAAAAAGGCCTGGTGTGTGCTTCTACTAAGTGAGGTATAGTGCTCGTCTCCACAACTACATGTATGCACAGTCATTAGTACAATATTAGACTTAAATCTCATACATTCAACCAATAAAGATACATGCTAAAAAGTTACGAACATTCTGATTGGTCAATATTGTAAGTTGGTACTTAAGATTAATACTTTACAGCGTTTGGGCCAGGAGTCTCAAAGATTTCCCATTTAAGACCCGGTAGCTGGGAAAATCACATGACGGACTTGGAAACTAGCTTTGTTGTGCTGCCAACTTATATTTAACTGGTGGGGAGCCCCAATGCACAACTGTGACCTTTTGACCTTTGACCATGACATTTCACCACTCAAAATGTGCAGCTCCATGAGATACACATGCATGCCAAATATGAAGTTGCTATCTTGAATATTGCAAAAGTTATAACAAAACTTTAATATTGGTTAAAGTTTTGGACAGACAGACAGAATGACAGGCCAAATTTACCCCTAAAAAGGGGCATAAAAAGTTTTGGGCAGACACACAGACGTCTATATATATATGGACATAAGTCCACAGGTAAGTTATGAAACCTACCATTCACAAATTTAAGTACAGGAATAATGATAGATATATATATAAAAAAATGCCGAATCAATAATTTAAGTTATAAATAAACAAAATACAAAATCTGTACATGTACAGTAACTGTGAAAAGAAGTTAAATTATTGGTAAGGAAATATATAATCTGAGATTTATAATTAATTAAATGAATTACTTTCCTTGAAAAATAATTGTCATCCTTCTAACAAACCGTGACTGTAGATACACAGGTAACCTTAAAGTAGGGCCTACCTAAGATACATGTATGCCCAAAAGTATCATCTTTTGGCAGGTTTAGAAATTATCTCCCTTTTTAAAGCTAATTACTTCCCTTGATTTTGTTTTTGACCTTTGACCTTGGAGGATGACCTTGACCTTCAACTTTTACCACTCAAAATGTGCAGCTTCATGAGATACACATGCGTAGCAAATATCAAGTGTCTATCTTCAATATAGCAAAAGTTATGACCAACATTAAAGTTTTCATACGGACACACAGACGGACGGACGGACAGACAGACGGACGGACGGACAGACAGACGGACTGACAGTTCAACTGCTATATGCCACCCTACAGGGGGCATAATAAAACCACTGGAACTATATATAGCTAGGGCCAAGAAATTTGGTAGATGGTAACCCCAAAGACATCAATTTTATATGACATTATTTTCAAATCTCACCAGTGGTTTTGGACAAGATAACTTTTAAAGTAGACATTGAAAAAAAAAACTACCGTCTTGCAGTCAATGTCATGTTTTTAATGAATCAACTTCATTTGAAGAAATTTGGTTGAAGGTCACCAAACATTTGTGGCAAATTAAAAATGTTTTCATGAAATTTGTTATTGGCAAATCTCAAGAACTATCCTTCCTTACAAGTTTAGTGAAAATCCACCAAGTGGTTTAAGAGATTTTTTCAGTAAATTACAAATGAATAACCACAGACATGTTGATTTCCTACTAGCCAGCTAGATAATTGCTGTAATCAATTACACACATGTTTGTCATCACGCTCACATCTCTGGCTCTTTGGTTGCACGCACAAACTCTATTAAACCAATCAACAAAGGATTGTAGTATAGTTATCAGTACGGTAGCGATATACTCTCAATACCATATCAGAAAAATCAATTATTGCACGTAGGTAACAATTTAATCAGATCTATTAGCATCTTAGTGTTATAAAATATTTTAAATGGTAAATACAAGCTCAAATGAAAACCTTAACTTTCCTAAGAATTCAGGCCCACCAAAATACACTCAGCAGTTTTCAAATAAAGTATTGGAAAACCGAAGCATGTGTCGCTTTTTTATATGCTAGATTATTTCCCTTTGTTTCCTAGCAATATTAAATGCATTGAGCACTCAGAGTTTCTATCATCATACATTTAACAAATGTTTGTTTCCATAGCTTTAGTTCCTGTGCCAGAATCGCTTTTGAAATGCATGTATGAAACACACAGAATACATGTAATTGCTCAATTCACATTTGGTCCAAACTGTAGACCACTTTGTAAATTCAATTATCTGGAAGGCAATTCTCTCTGTAAATTCTTGCAAAATCAGTTTTAGCAAGACAATGATGGATCAGGCAATTTTCATAACTGTGCTGCAAAAAATCCTAGTGATGTATTTGGTGTTTCATTCATTAAAGGGACTTGTTCACATTTTGTTTAATGTCAACAAATGAATTTGCTAACACAACTTTACAATTTGGAATAGTTTTGAATAATTGTAATAACAAGGGAAAAGATAAGAGAAAAATAATGTGCCTGCCCTGGGGTTCCAACTCTAAACCTCTAGAAGTAAAAGCAAACACGCTATCACTAAACCACAAAATCTTAAGAATTTGGATGGTAGTTTACACGCTATGTCGTTAATACACGCTTTCGTTAAATTATCAATGAAAAGCATAACAATCGCTTTATTTTAATACCATGGTATGTTGACAGTACTTATCAATAAGTAAATTATTATTTTTTAGTATATCTAACTCCTATCCATCAAAGAAACACAATAAGGAATATACATTTTCATTTACTAAAATGGTTAATATGTATAATATGAAGGTCCTAAAAAACAAACACAGAGTGGGATTTATTCAAATACTGTAATTTGAAAAAATGAAACCACTGCAGTAATAACAATACAGTACAAATAAGGGTAATGTGACCGTAAATTCATTGTGACATTGTAATGATAAACCTTCCAATGTTTAAAAGGGTCATGTGGGCACAATCCAAATATAAAAGGAGATATGAAATCCATGCACTACAATGCAGTAAGAGGGTAACCTGATGCCTTTTTGATAATCCACAAATGTTTCATAGTAATGTTTCTAGGAACATCAACATACTATTTTTTGAATGGGTAAGTAGTCATGAAACTCATTCCGAAGAATGACAACTTGGCGTAATACTGACGCTCGATTTGTCAGTGTTGGCTCAGGTACATGTACTATTAAAAAGTACATGTGGTACTATTAGTAAAGTACACTATAAAGTACCATGGGTACCGAAAATATACTGAAAGTACCCAGGAGTATGGCCGGGTGCCTTTAAGTGTATTTTTTGTACACGTGGTACATTGTAGTATACTTAAAGATTACCCAGGTTACTTTAAAGTAGTACCTGAGGGGACAACGACCAATTGAGCAATACTGACAGTTATAAGCAGAAATGCAAGAAGTTATTAATTATTGCACGTATATGTAAACATTTTTTAATAAAAACTAATCCGAAAATTGTTGGTATCTTGTAAATATCTTGCAGAGCTATATTGGAAAAGATGCGTGACTAACAGCGGAGATATGCAAATATCTGCTTTACTGGACATGGCTGAGAGCAAACATTTATCAATGTTCCTGTCCACAAGAGCTCCCTTGTCAAGCAAAGGAGCCGTTAAGCCAAAATAAATGATATTGATCTTAAGCGTCAATAAGACTCACTGGGAATATACTGTCTTGAAGTGTGAATACAGTGGATCTTGATCTAAAATTGTCAGATACTCAACCGCGAACATTCACACAATTACATTACTGAAAATATCTCCCTTATGGCACAGTATGTCACATTAATGTCTCTTTAGAGTTAAATAACTGCGGTTTTCCAAGAAACTAACTGCTAGAATATGTTTCCATTAATTGAACATCACGTTACATGTTATCATAGGACATATTACAGTGTGTTTTTTTGTTAAATTTGTGGGCAGAAATTCGGCCCCATTCCTTATCACCAAAATTATATATTTTTTTCAAATCACTGCCTAAAATTACCAATTGAAGAAAAAATTAATAAATGTCAACTTTTAATTCATCTCCCTATCCAGTTGTATTAGTTGAACCTTAGTAAATACAATATTGAACACACTTTGATTCTCAATTTTTAAGTATTTGTTTGCAAAAAAATAAAATAAGGAAAAATCCCAATTTTAGTACCAGGGATAGAAACTAATTTTTCTGGTTGGTTGCCCAGACAGGCAACCTTCTTTAGTACTCTGGTTGCGTGGCCAAACAGTAAGAGGGCCCAGAGACAAGTACATGTTGACCCACTTTCATTGAATTATTCTCTTTCATGAGTGCTTTGTAATGCTCATGATTTTATAAGTCAAACACTGTAACAAAAAAATCCCTTGAGATATACAACATTCAAATTCCCATTTCACAGACTCCATGAAATGTGCATCCTGCAGAGTTTATTAACCATGATTTTTAGGTAGACACTATTTGGATTGTGTTGTGTTTCCACGGTGACATGTCATCTTCCTAATTGTGCTTATTCTTTCTGATGTCACAAAATAAAGTGCCTACTACTTAAAGAATGAATGCATATGTCATGTCCTACATTGAAAGTCATAGAAGCAGCTAATGCAATGCATCAATTTGTATACAGCAGTTTCTAACAAGAGAAGTTGAGAAATTCACTGATAAATTACATGCAAGTGTTTCACATTGGCGCATCAATTTGTATGCAGAGGTTTCTAGCAGAGGAGTTGAGAAATTTCAGTGATATTAAATTGCAGGAAACTGTTCAGGCCCAGACAGAATACCTACTTTTGATATTGACTTGCCCAGATCTACTCCCCACTGGCTCATGGGTAACCGAGAATTTACATCTCTGACAGGGGTTTTTCTGCCTATTTTGGGAAAAGAAGTCTGACCAAATTGGGAATTTTTTATCGACAAAATTGCCCATTTTGGGAATTTTTGCTTCAATGAAACGGCTCATTTTGGGAAAACATTGTGAATTTATCATGCTTAAATAAGTCATNAAAAGCTCACTTTAAAAAAAGTTTAAACTTATTATTTCGCGTGTTAAGTCAAAATTACTTAAATAACATACATGAAGTAGCCATCAGGAAAATAATTGTATTTCAACACTGCACAGACTGAATCAACCTTTGAGTAGAGATCCGAATCAAATAAGTCTGCAGCCGACTTTTAGTATAGTTAATATACTTGTTTGAAGATAACGCTCATCACCTAGTGTACATTCTGCACATACTTAATAAAGTTTTTTAAGTTTTAACAAAATTGATTTATTCTTTTTAACGTGTGGTGTTCTTGAAACAGCCAAGGATCAAAATCATTAAATTTAATAATCCTATTTAGGAATTTAAGTTGATTAAAATGAATAATTATTCCAAAATTATATGTAAGAAACCCTTGTTGTTGTTGTTCATTTTGTATAAATTGTTGTAATTCAGGGAAAGAACTTAACAAAATAGCAGGATGCTGTGTCATGCTTCTTTGTGCATCCCTACGCTGCCCCTCTGGATTGATCAACAGAAAACAAAAGGGTAACAAGAGGACCTAAAGGCCCTAGGTCGCTCACATGAGACATGTAGAGAATAAAATGTAATGTGTAGATTTTGTGATGTTTGTGTAATAACTGTGATTTTTATCTAGGTTCTTTACTCTTTATGACACAGACTTAATGATGTCTGAGACAGTATTAGAACAATATAAGTTTTTTCTATAAGCATATACATGTTTAAACAAGAGATGTGTTTGTCAGAAACACAATGCCCCCTACTGCGCCGCTTTGATTTTATTTTTTTTACCTTTGACCTTGAAGGATAACCTTGACCTTTCACCACTCAAAATGTGCAGCTCTATGAGATACACATGCATGCCAAATATCAAGTTGCTATCTTCAATATTGCAAAAGTTATGACCAATGTTAAAGTTTTCGGACGGACGTACAGACGCCATATATGTGACCTTTGACCTTGAAGGATGACCTTGACCTTTCACCACTCAAAATGTGCATCTCCATGAGATACACATGCATGCCAAATATCAAGTTGCTATCTTCAATATTGCAAAAGTTATGGCTAATGTTAAAGTTTTCGGACTGACGCACAGACCGATGGACAGTTCAACTGCTATATGCCACCCTACCGGGGGCATAAAAAAACAAGTAACTACAAGAGTGAGGCAAATCTCGACCCCAGGTGAACAAACTAAGTAAAGGTCAACATATGTAGCAAAATCTTAAACCCGTAACACTTGCAGTTTCAGGGAAAAAGATTTTTTAAGTTATTTACTATGTAAGTCTATATCAATTATGTGACCCCTGGGGCATGGTTAGCCCTGGGCGTGGCCAGTACTGATCCCAGGGCCATGACTTGAACAAACTTGGTAGTGGACTAACATAAAATGATACATGCCAATACCAAACCTCTCAACCTTGGGGTTTCTAATATATGCATATAAGGAAAACAAGTGCCTCCAAGGGCTGGGCAAATTATAACCTCAGGGGAATTATTGTAACAAACTTTGTAGAGGACCACCATACAATGTTACAAACCAAATATCAAACCCCTGATCCTTGTGTTTTACCGAACTGGAAGTGTCACGGGAGACCTAGTGATGCTGGTTTGATGTTTATTGTATGTGTATGCATTAATTTGTATAATATTCCTTGAAAATTAAATATTTATTGTCCAAGTTTATGTATAATTGTGTTTTGTGATTGCATACCTAAACTTTAAGAGATGATAAAAGAATAAATTCCCTTAATAATTAGCAGTTTGTTTTTTATATGATGTATTTGCTAACAATTATGACTTAGAAAAATGCTTATTTTTGACATTTCCCTTCTAAACACTAACAGTATATTTCGCCAAAGTGACTGTTAAGTTATAACTTGGATACCAAAGTACTTGGCTGTATCAAAATCAATAAACCTGCCATGTGTATTGATTACTCAGGTAACACCCAGGTGAGAATGGAACTAAACCCTATCATGTACAGTGTACCATTAGGGGCATGGATGTAATGGCATGGCATTGACACACAACTGCATCTTAGCTTAACTTACCAGGTGCAATACTGTGTTGACAACATCTTTATCTGACACTTGGTTCACCTTGATTAATCCAATTAGCAGACCAAATTTCAGTTCATCATTTCCTTTGGAGTTGAGAATTTCTGCCACGGATTTTACGTCTGATTTGGCGTCTTCAGTCGCCTCAGACATTTTTATTACCAGATTCTACTTCAACTTTACATCAACCAGTGTGACAGTGAATGTCAGTCACTAAAAACTACAAAATGTATGGAATAAGGGAAAATTGTGTATCGGCTTCAGTACCAATACTACTTCCGGGTCGTACGGGGTGAATACGATATGACATATTTTGTAAGAAATCATAAATTATATACAAGATATGTATAAAAATAATAACTATTGAAATAAATTGTTGAATTAAGGGGTTCTAAACGTATTTTACTAATCAAATAGTAAAAAGAAAACTAATGTAAAGAAAGGGTTACACGCAACCTTACACTAGTGTTCCACTCTCCATGCAGAGTTGTCGTTCCATGCTTTAACACGCACCGTCGTGCAAGAGATTGCTAGTGTTCTCCTTAAACGAAAGTTAATTACCTGTAGTCAAATATTCTGCATTCTCCATTAATAATGTTTATAAATCACTTTTTTGAAATAGTTAATAATATTGTTAATGTTATCACATGTTACCGAAACGTTCTGATTCGTCAATCAAATGTCAAATTTTGAGAAAATGATACAAGTATTCTGATCGGTCACTGCCACAATTTAATATTAGTTTTATATACTTTTTACATTCTGAGTGAAAGTCGCTCGTAATGCATTGTTATCTGCGTTCCATCACATGTGGCATACATAACTAATACATAACGGCATTTTTTTTAACAAAAATGTTTTATATGTAAAGACAGTTATTTGCTATTTGCGATCATATCTAAGTTCGAATCTTGGACCCGATAATATAAATGTTAAAAGTTGTCATATTTAAAGACCTTTGCAAATAATATTACGCTTTGTGTATTGGTCCTCTGCAAAATATCTTATTGCTATCTGTCCTCTTTACTCTCAGCTGATTGAGTAATAACTGAGTTACCGGTAATATGTTATGATGGCCGAGTTTCATTAGCAGCGGAGTATTGATCTCAACTGACATAACGTTGACCACCAACGGATGCGATACACGAGAGTGCAAACACGGATTTAGGATGGTTTCAAATAAAACGCAATAAGCCATGGATCGCTCAGTCAGCTGAAAACAAAACTATTAAGAATGTGTATACTTAACTAATACAGGGATGAGGCATCCTGATTGCATGGCCTTTTTTATAAACTAGGCCTTTGAACACGCAATGTTTCTTTCTTCTTTTTTTTTCTTCTTCCCAGTAATTGCAGGGTTCCTCTGAAGCATCGACGCAATTTGACTATTCAATGAGTCTTGGGCCAGGTTAAAACCAGTACTTGGTGTCTTTGTGGGAGATCTGAAAACGCTCTCACAGTGGGGATCGAGTCCGTGACCTCCCGATCGCTAGGCAGACACCATATCCACTACACCACGGCGATCTATGATCGTTCCCACGTATTTTTGTATGGCAGCACGTTTTTCTTAAATATACATTTACACAAATATAAAAGGCATAAAAGGTATGTGTACACATATGATAACTGATTTTTTTTATGATTTTATAAAACTTGCTCAGTGATATTTTAAGGTTTGTAAAACCTTTTGCTAGTGCAAAGTTACTAATGTAAGTAATATTTGTTGTTTTCGTAGGGAAATCTATAATAATTCCAACGTCAATATATACATAACATTAATAAATATCGAAAACATTAGGCCCTAAAGCTTGCAGCTAAAACAACATATTAAACGCATATTTATTTTAAAATGTTCGAATTCCTAGATTTATATATGCAGTTAGATCTCTAAAAATCATCAAAATCTGAATATAAATGTTTTCTAAAAATAAGTGTTGACTCTTGATTATGGCAAACATATTTAACATTTTTTTTTTCGTTTTGTCGTTATATATATATATATATGTGTGTGTGTGTGTGTGTGTGTGTATGTGTGTGTGTGTGTGTGTGTGTGCGTGTGTNGTGCGCGCGTGCGTGCGTGCGTGTGTGTGATTTTTTTTTATCACCCATCTTAATGCCTGAAACTGTTTTATAATCAGAAAGAGCGGGTGGTTCTGAAAAGAAGATGCTTTTTGTTTCCTTTCATTTTATCCTGCCTCAGGAAGCAACGCACATTCCTTTATATAGCTCTGGTTTAATCGGACAATATATTAGTGAGAAATTAAATTTACACGTATTCTCTTTATTGCATGTTAAATTGAATTCTGACGCTATGTTGTTTAATAAAATTTCAATTAAAGGATGTATAAATAAATTAAGGTCAAATGGAAGAATTTTAAACCAGTTTTAAACCCCAAATGCTACGCTTTGCATTGACCGTTCCTATGCAGTGACTATGCAGTGACTAAGTTTTATTCATTTGTACTTGTGTTTGACATATGTGTTGCCCTATGTCTTAAGGTATGACGATTGGTCATTTAAGAAATGACATAGTAGTGATAAGAAAAATCCCCTTTCTGACGCAATTGGAGTTTCACTTTGTTGCTATTTACCATTGAAATGTGATCCTTCTATTGGAATGGCCTTCCATACAACGTTAAGAGCAGCACCAGCCTCAGTCAGTTTACTGCAGGCCTGGCCGCTGCCTCGAAATAAACATAAGTATCTTGTTTTTATATACTTTTATCAAAAGTCAATGTACTAATCGTTACATTGTTCTTCACCATTTTACTTTGTATGTCAAGTAACATCACTTCCATGTACATACTGTATATATATTTTTAACACGTGACTTTTAATATTCTCTGTCCCCCGACAGACGCCTTCCTGTCATAGTCAGTAATTGACTGTAGGAAGTATAAAGTAGAAGTAGAAGTAGTTCTATAAAATAAGTGAAACGTAGCCATTTCTACTTCCGTCTATTGATTTTCTTTCGCCTTGTTTTACTCAAGTTAAAGCCGCAGCAAATACTTCCGGGTTTAGTCATTTATTTTGTTTATTTGTGGAAAGTTTAAATACCTAATATAAATGGCAGCTGCAGAGGTTCAGAGGGTATGTACACTTTTATTATAGAAACATAATGGGTTTTTTGCAAACTTAGTCTTCATTAACTTATATTAATGGAGTATTAAAAATAGTTATCAACAAAGAACCAGACTCGAGATGGTCCCACCCTTCGGCTTCGCTGGTGTCTGGTATTAAAGGTCAATTTTAACACTTTTGGAAACTTTATAATATTAAAGATAATTGTTTGAGATACGGAATACAACTATTTGCAACAATTAGACGTTACGCCTTATGCCATAAATCACCAGGTAACTCGTCCAATAACGCACTGTTTTCTTAAAGTTGGACTGACTTACCTCCCTTGCTGTGACGTCAGACATGTACATCCGCTATTTTTAACATGCGTTATTTATGCCGAGACGATCAACTTCATTGCTATTAAATCAATACTTTTATGTAAAATTATGGACTTTTTTGACGAATCTGATAATTATGAAGATGAACTGCATGAAATTAGACCGTATTTGTACAGTACACGCCATTTTATCGATTTAAAAATCC
>VMBQ01005069.1:13782-57611 GCA_007657795.1 Dreissena rostriformis | reverse complement strand
CCCCTTTTTGGGGGAAAAATTCCCCCTAAAAAAAAAAAAAAAAATTTTTTTTTTTTTATAGATGGATGTGTCTCATGATTATTATATCTCAATTCTATTTTAATTTAATCTTGTCAAACATACAAAATTATGAAAAAAGCAATGAATATAGTGCAAACATTTACAAATGTTATAATTAGAGAGTAAGTAAAAAATCCCCCCAAAAGGGAAACGCCGCGAAAATTCCCCCTGCTATGGGTAGCATCCCGCTTCCCCTAAAATGGATTGAGGGCCCTGTACAAAGATAGGGCTTTTCAATTTCTGTCCATGGACAGAAATGATCTAAATTTAAACAAGCGTGGGTCACATGTAAAACCAAGTGATCATTGCATCATTGTTAACATCGTCATTTGCCATGGAGAAACCGTGTTAATTAGTAGTTCTTCTTTGTTTTGAAAAGCGCAGAAGTGGAACTCGCGCATTCTATACATAGATGGTGACGTCACTACGTTATTGTCAGTAAGACCGGTGTGTACACAATGGAAATTTTGTGAAATTGGCGCTCACGTGACTCAACGTGTGCATACGTCACAGGTTAATAATAGTCTTGAGGATTCCGTTATGTACATGATTAGGTTTCGTATTTTTGATGCTTTTTGCATTTTTTGGAACAATTTTTGCGAAAATCAGTATGGAAGGGTTTAGCTTTAGAATGTATCTGACGAATACTGATAAATTCTGGTCAGTTGAGAAAACCAAATTGTTTTGAGAAATATCAACTCGGCCTGCTTTAAGTTACTGGTATTGACAAATGCTATTTTCCTGTAGCATCTTTCAGTCGGAAGCTTCATTATCTGAACATTAAAAATAATTATTGATAATTGGACTTGGTATTCACATAAAGAACAAAAGCTTATTGAATACATCTTAAATTCCAAAACTTTGTATTGTTTATTAATAATAATATAGTACTGTATTTTAAATATTGTGTTCTCTATTGTGTCATTAAAGGTAAGTCATACGCTTTACACTTGTAGTTAAGTTTGTTTTGTTGTTCTTGTATACATATTTCACAAATCGTTACCCTCATGTCAGGTACCCTCTAATGTTGGGGACATGGTTAGGTCTGTGCTGCAGGTAAGAAGATGGTCTTTCAGTTGATAATAGACTGCTGGATGAAAACCTACAACCTTCTTTGATTTTAGTTATATTTTCTTTTTAGTTTCATGTAAAAAAGGTAAGATTTTTTAATAGGTTTTAGTGTACAAGATTTCGCAAATATAATAATTGACAATAATTCTCAAGGATATAAAACTTTTTTAATTTCTGTGAACAAACTGTATTGAGTTCAGTACAGTTTTGTATGTACAGTAAAATACATGTGTGAACGCAATACGCTTATTTTGACCCTAACCATAATCCAGTTTTCATCCACAGTCAGTTGATCAACTTTTACTTATATGTAACCTTCATGTGGCCATGATCTAGTAAAAAAGAGCTTTGTCAGTTTTGCAATTGTGTTAGAACATAGGGATTTAATTGCATTAAGCAGGATGCAGAAATTCTATTTACAAAAAAAAAACATATTTGTCATATTTGTTTATGAAAATTAAGAAATAATGACACTGAATGAACTGTTAAAATAATGTGTTAGGGATTTAGCTAAAGCGGAATGGCAGTGGGAGGGGGCCCTTCAATTTTTATAACCTACTCATTAAAGATATGTCTCACCTTTTTTTTCATTTGTCAATGTTCTTGTTCAAAGTACAAACATACACAACTTGGTTTATATTGGCTATTTTATATTTTAACATAAATTGTTACATTGTACTGGATATTAATATCAAATGATGCAATTCATTTTAAAAAAAGAACATACCTTATTGAGTATGCCATCATTAGTATATGCTTAATGGTCGATCATATATAAGAACTTAAGTGGAAACAGCACATTAAGTCGCTTACAATGTACAAAGTTTATTTACCATCCTAGGATTTTAATGAAAAGTCCCCGCTGCCTCTTTCAGGTCTCCCTGGCCCTGCTCCCTGCCCCTTATCAGCCCTGCCAATTTTTAGTCTGGCTAAATCCCTATTACAAAGTGATTGTGTGATTAAAATAGTAACTATGCTAATTCAATTGGAATAGATGCTTTGTTTGTTTGTGCCTTAAATCCCTTTTTCCAAATGCTGAATACTATTTAGTTCTTCAAGCTGTAAACATAATTCTCAACTTAACTTTTTAATTCTTTGTATATGTTCATTTGTTGATGCTTTCTATCAGGTTTAAAAACATAATACTAATTAATAATTCAGAATTGAACTCAATTAATTAAAAATTGAAACTACATTTTGAAAGTTTTAATATTATGTCATTCATGATGATCTGAGTGTCATAGACTCATATTAATGTAAGAAATTACTTGTATATAAACACCATTCTTTAACATCAAGGAAGTTTTCAATATTCTTGTTAAGTTGGTTTTGATTTACACTCTTTAAACTAAAGTGTTAATGCAATAAAAACATGGCTCTTGTGACACTAAAAATACATGTACAGTATCATGGCAGCATTTGTTGACATCACATTATTTGTCACTGACTGTTTCTCTTGATATCACGTTCTGTTGATATACACTGTTGCACTCTACGTTTATCAAGTATAAACAGTTCTGCACAGTCTTTACAGAAACTTTATGTATTGCACATATCTCAATAGCTTACACTTCTAAGTATAACTTTCCATCTCTCTGTATGTTCATGGCCTGTTTTGATAATTGTTCTTATCATTATAAATTATTCATTAGAATAATAATATGAAAACATGAATTCATTTCTTGATAATTGTATAGATCTGACTAATTGTTTCCAAGTCCTTTCAATTGTATCTTTGTCATATTGTCCAATGCCTCATATAGGTACCTGAATCTTTATAGTTTTCTCCAATTAGTATTTTCAATTACTTAGAATTGTATTGTAGAATTCACTTGTATTCTTAGAATTGTGCAGTAAAATTCAATTATATCAAATTCCTAAGAATTTAATATATTGAAATACATGTATGTCCAAAACCTTCAAATTTTCTTCTTACTCTGAGTTCTAACATGTACTGTTAACATGTAGTTACCAGTTAACTGTATATCAGAAACAAAACATTTAACACACTATGATGTAGTATTACATGTACGTCATGTGGTTTACAGACTATTACAGTAGCTGTCCTGTACCTTCAAAAATAAGTCTTACATAAATTGTATATAATTGTTATTTACATGTATCTGTATAAATTTAATAAAAATGCGTTTTTAACAAGAGGCTTTAATTGATACATATATTTACATGATGTTTCTTTTATTTGACCACCTGCATCATGGGAGAATTGGTCTTATGCCATATGTGGCCAGTGTAGCTCCAGACCAGTCTGCTCATGGGCACAGTTTGGTCAGGAGCTACGCTGTTCCCTGTGAAGTTGTGGTCCCATTAGCTGACAGGGAATCTCCTGACCAAACTGCAAAAAAGCACATGCTGATCTGGAGCTACTCTGGCCACATGTGGCATGTTCTGAGAAAACTGGGCATAATGCTTGTGCGTACATTGTCATCCCAGATTAGCCTGTGCAGTCCGCACAGGCTAATCAGGGACGACAATTTCCGCTTTTATGGAATTTTTTGTTTAAATGATGTCTCTTCTTAGTGAAAATCCAGTTTAGGCGGAAAGTGTCATCCCTGATAAGCCTGTGCGGACTGCACAGGCTAATCTGGGACGACACTTTACGCTAATGCATTATGCCCAGTTTTCTCAGAACACGACACACATATGGCTGAAGACCTATTTAAGCATGACGCTGGTCATTTATGAGTTGTTGAATTTTATGCACATTAATTACATTCTTCAAATGCTAGAAACTGCTACAGAAAATTCATAGTGCATACAATCTAGTTCTGGTATTCACCAGAAACATTTATCAACCCTTTACAGGAAGTATTTTGTCAGTTCTTAATATTACATCTTTAATGACTTTAAGGACAATTGGACCCCTATGCCTGAATTTCCAAATCAGTGATGCGCCTGTGTCTGAATTTTCATATAAGGAATACCTCTGTGCTGAACTTTTGATTCAGAACTCTGAAGTACCCATGTACCTTAATTTCCAATTATTATCTGTGTGTGCTTGTGTTAGCTCTTCAGTAATATAGACATTAGTAAAGGACACATTACATATTGAAATAAATCCAACCCATTGCGAACTGTGGGGGTCTGCCCATTTGCCTTTACAAAATCCTGGGGAAAGCCTTGAACCTGTATGAATACATGTCTACCAAATTATGTTCACAAAAACCATCTGTCCTGCACCAAACTACTGTCCCTCTTTGTTGCCCCTTACAGGCTCCAGTCCCACCCAGCCGTAGCAACATCGTCACGGGTCCACGTAATCTCAACCTCACTGGGCACGTCGGCTTTGACAGCCTGCCTGATCAGCTGGTCAACAAGTCTGTGGCGCAGGGCTTCTGCTTTAACATCCTCTGTCTAGGTAAGCCTTTTGTAGGGAAGAGTGATATTAGTTATATTAAGTGCGATGTTGGGGAACTGCACCATATATCATTACTGTTGGAGGCTGAGAAGCAAATGGGACTTAATAAAATCATTAAAAAAAAAAAACATTTTTTTGAGCCCCAACTCTCAGAGAGTTGTGCTGACTAAACATGGGAAGTTTGAAGTTGGAATACAAATCTAAACTAACCACAAATATCAGACAAAACTCTGAATAGAAATATTCTCTTTTGGACAACTTTGAAGAACTTTGCAATCAATTTGACCGTGGACAAGTGAATAATTTTAATATTTCCACACCCCAGACACTGTTCTCAAATTGCCTGTTCATGTATTGGTAAAGGTAAATTCTCAACATTTTAATTTGCCTGTCCCTTTAATCAAGGTGAGACTGGTATAGGCAAGTCCACCCTGATGGACACGTTGTTCAACACCCATTTCGACTCCACGCCCTCGACCCACGACCTTCCGGGGGTCAAACTGCGTGCGAACACGTACGAGCTACAGGAGAGCAGTGTGCGACTCAAGTTACGCGTTGTTGACAGCGTCGGCTTCGGGGACCAAATCAATAAAGAAGACAGGTAGCTCTTATTGAACAAAAAAAATGAAGAAAGTTTTTTCTTAACAAAAATCCAGTTTAGGCGAAAAGTGTTGTCCCTGATTAGCCTGTGCGGACTGCAACACTTTACGCACATGCACTCAAGTTATGCGTTGTTGACAGCATCGGCTTCGGGGACCAAATCAATTAAGAAGAAAGGTAGCTTTTATTGGACGATTACGATGAAAAGTGATGGCATCTTCTTTGAAGATTTTTTTTAGAATGACATTGTTCCTTGATTAATGTTGAGTGTTCATGATTATCACTGTTGCAAAGCATGTAGTATCCAGTACCAGTAGCTTTGAGTGTTCATGATTATCACTGTTGCAAAGCATAAAGTATCCAGTACCAGTATAGTCTAGTATAGTATCCAGTACCAGTATAGTCTAGTATAGTATCCAGTACCAGTATAGTCTAGTATAGTATCCAGTACCAGTATAGTCTAGTATAGTATCCAGTACCAGTATAGTCTAGTATAGTATCCAGTACCAGTATAGTCTAGTATAGTATCCAGTACCAGTATAGTCTAGTATAGTATCCAGTACCAGTATAGTCTAGTATAGTATCCAGTACCAGTATAGTCTAGTATAGTATCCAGTACCAGTATAGTCTAGTATAGTATCCAGTACCAGTATAGTCTAGTATAGTATCCAGTACCAGTATAGTCTAGTATAGTATCCAGTACCAGTATAGTCTAGTATAGTATCCAGTACCAGTATAGTCTAGTATAGTATCCAGTACCAGTATAGTCTAGTATAGTATCCAGTACCAGTATAGTCTAGTATAGTATCCAGTACCAGTATAGTCTAGTATAGTATCCAGTACCAGTATAGTCTAGTATAGTATCCAGTACCAGTATAGTCTAGTATAGTATCCAGTACCAGTATAGTCTAGTATAGTATCCAGTACCAGTATAGTCTAGTATAGTATCCAGTACCAGTATAGTCTAGTATAGTATCCAGTACCAGTATAGTCTAGTATAGTATCCAGTACCAGTATAGTCTAGTATAGTATCCAGTACCAGTATAGTCTAGTATAGTATCCAGTACCAGTATAGTCTAGTATAGTATCCAGTACCAGTATAGTCTAGTATAGTATCCAGTACCAGTATAGTCTAGTATAGTATCCAGTACCAGTATAGTCTAGTATAGTATCCAGTACCAGTATAGTCTAGTATAGTATCCAGTACCAGTATAGTCTAGTATAGTATCCAGTACCAGTATAGTCTAGTATAGTATCCAGTACCAGTATAGTCTAGTATAGTATCCAGTACCAGTATAGTCTAGTATAGTATCCAGTACCAGTATAGTCTAGTATAGTATCCAGTACCAGTATAGTCTAGTATAGTATCCAGTACCAGTATAGTCTAGTATAGTATCCAGTACCAGTATAGTCTAGTATAGTATCCAGTACCAGTATAGTCTAGTATAGTATCCAGTACCAGTATAGTCTAGTATAGTATCCAGTACCAGTATAGTCTAGTATAGTATCCAGTACCAGTATAGTCTAGTATAGTATCCAGTACCAGTATAGTCTAGTATAGTATCCAGTACCAGTATAGTCTAGTATAGTATCCAGTACCAGTATAGTCTAGTATAGTATCCAGTACCAGTATAGTCTAGTATAGTATCCAGTACCAGTATAGTCTAGTATAGTATCCAGTACCAGTATAGTCTAGTATAGTATCCAGTACCAGTATAGTCTAGTATAGTATCCAGTACCAGTATAGTCTAGTATAGTATCCAGTACCAGTATAGTCTAGTATAGTATCCAGTACCAGTATAGTCTAGTATAGTATCCAGTACCAGTATAGTCTAGTATAGTATCCAGTACCAGTATAGTCTAGTATAGTATCCAGTACCAGTATAGTCTAGTATAGTATCCAGTACCAGTATAGTCTAGTATAGTATCCAGTACCAGTATAGTCTAGTATAGTATCCAGTACCAGTATAGTCTAGTATAGTATCCAGTACCAGTATAGTCTAGTATAGTATCCAGTACCAGTATAGTCTAGTATAGTATCCAGTACCAGTATAGTCTAGTATAGTATCCAGTACCAGTATAGTCTAGTATAGTATCCAGTACCAGTATAGTCTAGTATAGTATCCAGTACCAGTATAGTCTAGTATAGTATCCAGTACCAGTATAGTCTAGTATAGTATCCAGTACCAGTATAGTCTAGTATAGTATCCAGTACCAGTATAGTCTAGTATAGTATCCAGTACCAGTATAGTCTAGTATAGTATCCAGTACCAGTATAGTCTAGTATAGTATCCAGTACCAGTATAGTCTAGTATAGTATCCAGTACCAGTATAGTCTAGTATAGTATCCAGTACCAGTATAGTCTAGTATAGTATCCAGTACCAGTATAGTCTAGTATAGTATCCAGTACCAGTATAGTCTAGTATAGTATCCAGTACCAGTATAGTCTAGTATAGTATCCAGTACCAGTATAGTCTAGTATAGTATCCAGTACCAGTATAGTCTAGTATAGTATCCAGTACCAGTATAGTCTAGTATAGTATCCAGTACCAGTATAGTCTAGTATAGTATCCAGTACCAGTATAGTCTAGTATAGTATCCAGTACCAGTATAGTCTAGTATAGTATCCAGTACCAGTATAGTCTAGTATAGTATCCAGTACCAGTATAGTCTAGTATAGTATCCAGTACCAGTATAGTCTAGTATAGTATCCAGTACCAGTATAGTCTAGTATAGTATCCAGTACCAGTATAGTCTAGTATAGTATCCAGTACCAGTATAGTCTAGTATAGTATCCAGTACCAGTATAGTCTAGTATAGTATCCAGTACCAGTATAGTCTAGTATAGTATCCAGNTCTAATTAAAAAAAAAAAAAAAAAAAAAAAAAAAAATTTGGGAAATTCTTCTATCATTTTTTGGAAAAAAATGACCTTATTTTCAATTGGGAATACCTGTTATATAAGGGTGAAAAGCCCTGGCATATGTCTCGATTGCGGAACTCATGTTACTACTGTAATTCCTGAATTAAGTAATCATTGCTTGTTGGTTTGCTAGCTAAGCCCAGTTTAAGATGATAATATGAGCCTCGGTCTGGAAAACCTGGTCTTAATGCATGTGTATAAAGTGTCATCCAGGATTAGCCTGTGCAATCTGCACAGGCTTATCAGGGATGACACTTCCCGCTTTTCTGGAATTTTTCATGTAAAGGAACTCTTCAAAAACGAAAATCCAGTCTAGGCAGAAAGTGTTGTCCCTGATTAGCCTGTGCAGACTGCACATACTTATCTGTGACGCCACTTTATCGCATGCATTAAGGCCAGTTTTTACAGAACAAGGCTCATATAATGATTGTGTGCCTCCATTTCAGCTGGAAGTCCATCGTGGATTATATTGACAACCAGTTTGAGGCTTTCCTCTCGGAGGAACTGAAGATCAAACGCTCGCTCTTCAACTACCACGACTCCCGCATACACGCCTGTCTGTACTTCGTAGCACCAACTGGTCACTCGTAAGTTTGAATTTCTTCCATCAAAATACATTCAGTTGTAGAGCATCATCATACACATCCGAGGATCTTGGATTTGATTATAGGCCTGTCCACATAACTTGTGCCACCTCTGATTTAAGTGACTGGCATAAACTGCATGTATATAAGTGCACTTAGTACTGGTAAACCAGAATACCCTGAAAAAAAGTGTTAACCCTTTGCATGCTGGGTAATTTGTCGTCTGCTAAAATGTCGTCTGCTGAATTTCTAAAATTAGCATTTTCTTTGATTTTTTTTCAAAGAATACTATCAGAAAAGCAAACAGTTTGGATCCTGATGAGACGCCACGTTCTGTGGCGTCTCATCTGGATCCAAACTGTTTGCAAAAACCTTCAAAATCCGGTTCCAGCACTCAAAGTGTTAACAGGTCTACAACATAGCTATGACTGAATAACTGTCGAGAGTAGCAAAAATCCAAATAAATCAAACTCTGTTCTTTTAACTGAGCGTTCTGAAACAAGCTTTAGTCTTCACTGTAATGCGCTTTTACCAACACTCTCCCCTCTATTCCCGGCAGGCTGAAGGCACTGGACCTAATGACGATGAAGAAGCTGGACAACAAGGTGAACATAATCCCGATCATCGCCAAGGCAGACACCATCACCAAGGCTGAGCTGCAGAAGTTCAAGGCAAAGGTAGGACGAATACCATACAAGCAAAAGGTGTCGTCTCTGATTCGCCTTAACTTAACGAACATCATCTAGATCATCACCAAGGGAGACACCATCACCAAGGCTCAGCATATGGGATATATACAGACACAAATATTTGCACCATTTTCTTTTTGGTGATTTGTTGTTTTTGTTGGAAGATTTTGAGGGTTTTTAGCACAAAATATGGTTCTAAAAACAGATCCTTAACAAAGATGATTTATTATGAAGAAAAAAACATCAACAAATAACTATTAATTCAAATTATAAACAACAAATAACTATTAATTCAAATTATAAAACCAAATCTTTTGTTTGATGGGCAAGGACAAATTGGTTTGTTTGAATGTTTTTGCATGTATATTTTTTCGTGTCCATTACTTTTATATATTTTACTTCATAAATTTTAAGTAGGCATTATTTAATTACCCCTAAATTGCAATGTTTCAAGGTAAAAAATTGAATATTATTCATGTCCTAAAATTTTGCCAATATATGAGTCACGCTCGGAGAAAACGGGGTTAAATGCATGTGGGTCTAGTGTCGTCCCAGATTAACCTGTGCAGTCCGAACAGGCTTACAACACTCTCCGCCTAGACTTGATTGTTGTTTAGAAGTGACTTCCTACTAACGAAAAATGCCATTAAAGTGGAAAATGTCGTCCCTGATAAGCCTGTGTGGACTGCACAGGCTAATCTTGGATGACACTTTACGCACATGCATTAAACCCTTTTTCTCAGAGCGCATTTCATATGTTTTTTTGTTCAATGTTTTGGTCTTTATTTCACTGCACAGATCATGAATGAACTGAAAGCCAATGGTGTGAACATCTACAACTTCCCAACGGATGACCAGACTGTAGCTGACACCAATAATGTCATGAATGTAAGTACATAGTTATCTAGGCTAACCCTTTCCCGCACAAAAGCAAAGAGAAAATGGCTATATGCAACCAACATAAAACCAGAACAGTCTGTGAGTAACTTAATTCTTTAATTTAATTTGATTTTCTAAACGACTACAGACACGTCAAAGTGCGGTTCTTAGTGGTTACAGGTTAAATTTATTTCTTTAACAATAAAATTCTGTATTAATACATGTACACCTTAAGAATGTATTGAGACATTAATAACTTACATTAAGAGTTATTCAAGATTAATTTCATATAATTAAACCAAAATGAGAACTTAATAAAAAGTGTCAGTTTGGCTTAAATGAGATGTGAGTACATGTGTACTTACAAACAGTGTCAATATCCAGGACATAGTCTGCTATGAACCAAATAAGGCAGTGAGAGTCAAAGCTCTTTTAATGCCCTCAAAGGTGAGCATCTAGTGATTGCACTGTCCCTCTGTCTGTCCGTCTGTCTGTCTTTCCGCCACACTTTGCGTTTAGGTTTCGAAAAATGTGGAAAAAAATGTGGAAAAAGCGTTTTTCGGGGGCATATGTCATCCTATGGTGACAGGTCTTGTTAATTTTACATTTTGAGCTTTCAACCATTATAAAAAAAATAAAAGTTAAATTATACAGCGAACCGATAAACATTAAATAAGAAAAGGTTACAAACGAGAAATGCTTGAATAAGAAAAGGTTACAAACAAGAAATGCTTTCAGATTTGGAATAGTTTTACTTCTGAATGCAGTATGATCCATTTATTGGTTTGTAGAGGTAGTTTTATTGAATTTCTCACCAATTGTTAAGTTGTCTCCCTTGTTATGGTTACAGATTTAAGGGAAAACTGAAATAAAGATCCTGTGACAACTCAAAAAGTACTTAAGTAAGATTGATATAACTGGGTAACCTCTGCGAGCAGTTTGATCAAATTCCTCACCAATTGATAAGAGTTATCCCCCTTTCAGGGTCATCTGCCCTTTGCTGTGGTGGGTTCAAGTGACGAGGTGAAGATTGGCAACAAGATGATGAAAGCACGCCAGTACCCCTGGGGAACAGTGCAGGGTAAGAGGGCTGTCTAACGAGCTGGATTTGTTGCCTAAACATCATGTATTATGCATTATATGTTGTACTTGACAATTCCGATTTTGATTTTTGTTATGTATCATTTACATTTATGATGTAATTTCAACTGTAAATCAGAACTTTTCCTTCCAATTATATATTCATGGCTGTGATTTTTCCTCCTTTCAGCTGATTTCCTCCCTGTTAATGCATGAATAATTATACAAGTAGTTATTAACTTTGCTGGAAATATTTATATATACATTAAGAGTGTTGTTGAACCCTGTAAGGGTGTAGGGCATTTTCCTCCCTTGATGTTGTTCTTAAATCACACCCCTGTATATTAGCGTTGACTTAAATAATTAGATTTTTAAATAAATGTATGTATTGAACATTGAATTTGTCACTCAAAGAGAATTGTTGCAGGTGCGTGATTCTGTGCTTCCTAAAAACATGATCAATCAACTAACTTTATTTAACAAACAGCCATTCTTCCCCTACCTCTGAATCAAGTTTGGCAGTGGTCAGTAAGTAGCATGAGTATGTGCACTTAGTTCTGGTAAAACCAGCTTAGCTCAGGAAAAGTGTGAGTAAGTTAACCCTTTGCATGCTGGGTAATTTGTCGTCTGCTAAAATGTCGTCTGCTGAATTTCTAATATTAGCATTTTCTTTGATTTTTTTTCAAAGAATACTATCAGAATAGCAAACAGTTTGGATCCTGATGAGACGCCACGTTCTGTGGCGTCTCATCTGGATCCAAACTGTTTGCAAAGGCCTTCAAAATCCGGTTCCAGCGCTCAAAGGGTTAACAGATCATTGTATTATGACTGAAATACTGTTGAAAAAGCGACAAATTCAAATAAATGAACAAACAAATGTTAACTTCAGCTGCAACAGAAGGATAGAAACCCTATTGTAGCATGTGGTCCTTTATAAATGGCAAGGAACCAAGTACAAGTTGGTATGACACAGAACAAAAGCACTAGACACACCACACACATACACAACAAACATATGAAAATGTATAAAACAGGGCCACTAAACTATTTTCTTTCTGTTGGACAATGGGGAATGAGAATAAATCAACCAAATTCTGACTTCAAAAGAGTTGAAACGGCTGTGGTAGTCTATGTTTCATTTAAATTCTGTTTTAACATACTTTATTTTACAAACCACTCAACCGTTTTCTGCATGTTGTTACAGTGGAGAATGAGAACCACTGTGACTTTGTGAAGCTCCGTGAGATGTTGATTCGAACCAATATGGAGGACCTAAGGGAGACCACTCACAGCCAACACTATGAGCTCTACCGTCGTCATAAGCTCGAGAATATGGGCTTCTCAGATGACGAATCTAAGAGGTAAACCCTTTCCCGCTCAGAAGCAAAGTGAAAAAGGCTATATGCAACCAGCATAAAACCAGATCAGCCTTTGAGTAACTCGCAGCCTGTGAGTAACTCGCAGTCTGTTCAGGTTTTATGCTGTTTGCTCCTTATCTGTATCTTAGGGTTGGAAAAAAAACTAATCTATTTAGAAAGATCTTTAATGTAATTTGTTTTTGTAAGGGACTACAAATCTGTCAAATTGTGTATCTGAGAGGTAAAGGGTTAACAATAACCTGTCATTGAAACTACTTCAGTAGTTTGAACAAGCATGTCCACTTTCTTATCTTCAACTATCACCTAAGACCAAGAAAGTGTTACACAACTGACTATATGAAATGAAAAATCTGAGCTAGTCTGGTTGAAAATTTACCTGTGCAGGGCTGTTGCTGAACTCTTTCAGTGCTGGAACCGAATTTTGAAGGCCTTTGCAAACAGTTTGGATCCAGATGAGACGGCACAGAACGTGGCGTCTCATCTGGATCAAAACTGTTTGCTATTCTAATAGTATTCTTTGAAAAAAATCGAAGAAAATGCTAGATTTTAGAAATTCAGCAGACAACATTTTAGCAGACGACAAATTTCCCAGCATGCAAAGGGTTAATTTGATCACAGGGGTTTGATTTTCCTCCTTCACCTGATTTCCTCCCTTTTAATGTCAAACTAATTTTACAAATAGTTAAAAACTGCACTTGATATTTATAGAAATGAAGAGTTAAGTTGAACCTTGTAAGGGGTATGGCATTTTCTTCCCCTGAGGTGTTCTTAAATCACACCCCTAGATCACTGAATATCATAGATCAATGTCAAGGTCAGATTTTAAGGACAAAGGTTTTTGGAAGAGATATACTGACACTTTGTGCTATCTGAAAGACTATATTGACAGGTGTCATCTGAGCCCTTATAGTGCGTGCAAAACTGTCAAAAGATTGTTTCTCTGCCATATTAATGTGTACAATATCTTGTTGGATCTTTTGTTGATATACTTAAAATAATTTACCTCATTTTAAAGTTGATATTGAATTGATTGTCTTGAATGTGCTGGAAAATTAGTTGCATTATTTAATCTTCTAAATTGGTATGTGCTTTCTCTGCATACGGGAGAAGATGTTATTTGTATGCCCCCTTCTTCGAAGAAGAGGGGGTATTCTGTTTTTGGCCTGTCTGTCATTCTGTCTGTCCCAAATCTTTAACCAAAAACTTTAACCTTGGTTAAAGTTTGGTCATAACTTTTGCAATATTAAAGATAGCAACTTGATATTTGGCATGCATGTGTATCTCATGGAGCTGCACATTTTGAGTGGTGAAAGGGCAAGGTCAAGGACATCCTTTAAGGTCAAATGTCAAAAAACATAATCCAAGGGAAGTAATAAGCTTTAAAGGGAGATAATTTCTAAACCTGCCAAATGATATATAGAAATTTTATTTCAAAGCGGCGCAGTATGGGGCATTGTGTTTCTGACGAACACATCTCTTGTTCACTTAGGTTGCCTGACACATTGCTTATTGATTGTTCTTCATATTTCCTTCAGCCTTTCGGAAACATATGAACAAAAGCGCCAGGAGCACATTTCGGAACTGCAAAAGAAGGAGGAAGAAATGAGACAGAGCTTTGTGATCAAAGTCAAGGAAAAGGAGGCAGAATTGAAGGAGGCAGAAAAGGAGGTATTGTAGCAACTATTTAACATATCATTTGTCATTCTTTATGATTTAAATTTCATTTTTTTTATTTTTATTTAAACCTTGTTCTTTCAAGGAACTTCTGAAAATTGTATGAATACAAACAAACATTGCACCAAGATTTCTTGCTTTTTATATAAGTTGAGTTCTTTTTCAATATCTGGTCACCATGCATTTTGATTTTAGATAAAAAAAATCAAATTAAGCATGGATCTATTTGACAGCTGATCTATTTGAGCCTCGCTCTGAGAAAACTGGGCTTAATGCATGTGCATAAAGTCTTGTCCCATATAAGCCTGTGCACACTGCACAGGCTAATCTGGTATGACACTTTACGCAAATGCATTAAACTTCCCGTTTTCTCAGATGAGGCGCATTTTCATGTTTCCCTGGTCTGTTTCAGCTGCACGCGAGTTTCGACAGCCTGAAGCGTCAGCATGGCGACCAGAAGAAAAAGATTGAGGACAGCAAGAAACGCCTCGAGGATGAGATTAACCTTTTCAACCAGCGCAAGGCTCAGCACACTGCGAACTCGGCAACCCTTGGCAAGAAGAAGAAGTAAACTGTAGCTGGTACTTGATCACCAACCAGTTAACGCTGGGAATAACTTGATGGAAGTTCTAAACAGTAAAGTTTTGTCAACAACAAAAGAAGAAAAAAAACGGAGTTATTTTTAACTTAATTATTAAACACCCAGCCAGTCAAACAAAATGGGAAACAAAATGAAACAACTGATGCTTTTTGTATATCATCAACCAGTCAACCTTCCAAAACAAAAAGTTTGAATAACTGAGTTAGTAGCAAACCATCAACCATTCCACATTATTGTGGTGTGAGCAATTGAGAATATGGTTTGATAGATAATGACTTTAAGTCCATAAGGGAACAAGATTTTGTATTTTTGTGTGTACATTGTAAAAACATTTCTAAAATTAATCATTGCAATTTTTTTAAGGAATTGTAACAAATTGTCTGGCTATTAATTGCATTTTAATTGGTTATGCCATTATAAATAAAAAATCATTGGAGAAAAATGTGGAAAAATATATAAAACAATATGTTATTAATTTTATATATTACATGGTGCTTTAAACATCAATATGTGTTATTGTGTCAATAATTAAAAAAATTATATAAAGCCTCTAATGTAATAACCATTTCTTAGTATCCATTAAAATTAATATAATAAGTGCTTATGGTCTAGAGCTGTGGTCGTAAAAAATATATTTCAAAGTGCCTTAAGGGCTAACTAATCATCAGACAATTGAGTCTACTTATGTGAAGTGCTTATTCGCATGCATTAAGTACTGGAATTTAAATTACAAGTGCAATATCTGAGCTGGGAAAGACTTGCAATTTGTACAAAATTATTCAACATATTATCAAGTATATTCCTACATTTTAATTTTTCTTAATTTTCTTATTTATGTCCCCAGCATCTACAGATGCTTTTAAGCACATAGTGATAAGCCCGTCTGTTCATTCGTTTTTTGTGTGTGTCTGTCCGAAGTTAACCAAAAATGACTTGTATTGTCTTACATCAATAATGCTTCCTTCAAATTTGATACTTGCATTGATCAAAACACCCATATCACCGGACCACAATTTGACCTTGACCCTAAAGGATGAATTTTTTCTAACATCAAAACCACTTGCTACAATGCTTTTATACTAATATGGATGATGTCTTTAAACACTGCCAACACACCCGCATGACCTGACCACATTGTGAACTTGACATTGACTGACTTTGGGACTAATCCAGAATGTCCGTATTCTTGATTAACCTAACATGACATGTTTCATCTGACATCAAAACCACTTGCTACAAAGCTTTAAAACTTGCATGGATGTTATCTATGAATGCTATAGGCAAGGCCAAATTACCTGACCTCATTTTGACCATAACCCTTTGAGCGCTGGAACTGGATTTTGAAGGCCTTTGCAAACAGTTTGGATCCAGATGAGACGCCACAGAACGTGGCGTCTCATCAGGATCCAAACTGTTTGCTATTCTGATAGTGGTCTTAGAAAAAAAATCGAAGAAAATGCTAATTTTAGAAATTCAGCAGACAACATTTTAGCAGACGACAAATTTCCCAGCATGCAAAGGGATAACATGGACCTACTTTGGACATAGACTTATTGAAATTGGCATATTTGAGTCAATTATCTCAATACTGACCAGGCTTCCATTGGGGCATATGCCTTTATCGAACGCAATTTCTTATTTTGTTCCTCTATTGCACATTTATAACATGATTTTTTTCTTGCTTATTTTAAGGATGCAGATGTAAAACAAATGCTATGTACTCTGCTGAGTTGGAAATGAACAGCACATCATTGAAACCGTATTGAAACCATTGTTTTAAAAGAGGCTAGAATCAAATGTGTTTGCTGATGTGTGGTTTAATATCAAATGCATGACAATCTGTGGGACAACTATTTCTCTTGAATAGGGTCTAAAACAATAAATGTATGAATTGTTTAAATGCAACATTTGTAGGTTATAAGAAAGAATGAAATGCACAATTCTATAGAAGACTTATTACTGAATGTGTTCATCATTAATAGATATTATTTCTGTTTCTCAAGGATGAAAACTGTACCTGTATGTTCAACACTTGTTTGTTGTATTTCTTCAAAACGTGTGCCATTCATTATCATCTTTATGTAAGCCGCCAGGGTAATGAAAAGTTAATCTACTATATTATTTGTAAGCTGGTTTTCACCAATTATCCAGAATGGCATAGACAATATTCTTTGTAAATTAGTAATTTTCTTAATACATTGTATTATAAACTAGAGTTAATTTGATTATATTTAAATGTAATAGTAGCTGAGTGTTGTTGTGTGTATAGATTGATTTATTAGTGTTTCTTATGTTTTGTGTTTTATTGGTTTTAGTTGACATGGTTGTAAATAGATTAATATTAAGATCTGAATTTGCTTTCTTATAGCCACATTATATTGTGGAAGTAATAATTAGGCAGTACGCATGTATCACACAAGTTTCAAATCTTCAAAATAAGTCATCATGCAGTATTGATAGTGATTCATAAGATTTAATTATTTAAATAAACGGATAGTGCTTTTCAATGGCAATTTTACTTCAGCATAGTTTTTACCATGAAATGATTTGGTTTAATCAGCCATTAATACAGGGTTGTATTTTAGTGTATAAATAAAAACTGACATTACTGTATTTACAATTTCTTGATCATGCATACTATAGTATATTAAAGTAAAGTTGATATGATATATGATATATTTATCAACCAAGTGTTATATGGAAGTATGTTACTTCATAATCTCTAACTTGCCAATCCGTCTCGCAGTATTACTTTAATTCTGACTGTTCTGTCCTCCCTGACGATAACATTTTACCTAGAGACCGGGAACCTGGGTCCACATTTACCAACACATTAGAGGCCTATGCGTTAAGAATATTTTTTATTAAACATTTATGTTTATAACCTGGCTTTTACCATCTCAGCTTGCATTATTCTTTACTTAAAACAATGAGAAGCTGAAATAAGAGAAATTTGAAGGCTGTGTTTATTCCAACTCTAAAGTATTTGTCTTGAATCTAATTCAATTCTTCAGTCTTTTCAACAAACAGCCCTCTTTCTTCAATAGACAGGCTAGGGGACAGAACTCTTGTGTACATACCGTCTCTTACGCATGCATTGCCTTAGGCCACTACACTTTTATCATGCTTTTTGTACTTGTATTTTGTGTATTGTTTTATTCATCTGCATATTATATGTTTAGCAACTAGATGGCATTCATGATATTTTCATTATTTGTCTTCCATGTGTTACAAATTAAAAAAAAATAATAGTTTTTCTGTGTGATAATAGTCGTTTTAACATAATTATGACCATGAACAAATCATCTGTTTGAAAAAAAAGTTTGAAAATCGACAAAATTCAATTGAGCACACTATTAACAGTAGTTGAATACAATTATGTATACTAGTCTCTAACATTTATTAATCTGCTTGTAGTTTAAATATTGCATAATCACACAATTATTTTTCAGATATTAAAACTGTTATATCAACGCCATGCGCATCACTATAAGGATGTGAGCATTATATCAAATTGCATCTGCATTTATGTGTTTAGAAGAATAGTAAACGTAGAGTGTTGTTCGTCATGTATTTGCATTTTGTATTGTGTCAAGTACTCATTTTGGAAATACTATATATTAATAAGCTATTCGTAATAAATAAAATATGCAATAAAATAAAACGTGAAAATTGTATATAGTGTTCTGCGCTTTTCTATATATCATTTGTTTCATGGCCACAAACGATGTATTGAATGCGTTCATTTCAAACAAATAATATCGCCACAAACGAAGTTTGAAAGGTCGGATATTGGTCAGTCGCTGCGTCCGTCCGCATGAAATGTTACAAGCTTGTGGAGCGAACTACCACACCATTTCTTAAGCATAAAATTAAAACGTAATATATGTAATAACCGTGTGTGCAAGAAACTTAACAACCCCAGTGATCTACATTTTCCTGAGTAATTTGCCCTTGAACATAGCTGACAAATCGATGCGGTGGTATTGGATTTATTTTTAAATTTTTTGTTATGTTGTTTTCAAGTATTTAATTCAAACGGTTAATTGAGTAAGGCAATTGCACACACGTAATTGTATTTGGCGATGGACAAGGAAGCACGTCGAAATATAAAATATCCGTATTTCTCAGCGTTCGATTGGTTGCAAATAGATCTGTTGGCCCGTGAGTGCCGCATAGTCCGTTGTCGGTCATAGAGCCTATGCGGAACTCCATAGCTTGGCATCAAGGGCTGTGTCGACAGGCCAGATAATCCCTCTCTTTCAAAGAGCAGACACAGAAAGACCCGAAGCAAGACATTTATTTACTGACCATAAACAGGCATTCGACAACAAGACATATCATTATGATTTTAACAAAACGCTTCGAGAACAGGACGTGAAAACTCACAGTCAATGCTTTTGTCGACAGGAGCTTGCGTAAAAATACTAGGACCAGTAGCCGTACCGTCAAATACATTCTACGTGGATAGTGGAATGCGTCAAGGATACTAACAATGTTATGCCGGACAACGTCAACGAATTGTATTCGCCTGATGTCGTTTCCTAGAAATCTTTCATGATTGAATGAATGTTTACCACGAATTCAAAACGTCCAAACTTCCAAAGTCTTTGTTAACCCAACATGACGCGTTTCGTCTTACATCAATACAGTCGATTGGTGTATAACGGATAGCTAAGGACTTAGAGTCTCATTTAAACCTATACATCATGCATTCAGTAATTAAACCATTGAACCTCGAAAGACAAATGCCTTGCCTATTGAAACATGCCAGCGGTTTTAAATTCCCGACAAATATTATTTATTTACAGCGCAAATGTCATGGTACGCTTATTCAGTCATTACCGGATCGCTTAAGTCTTTATCGAATTACATGTATATCGTGTTATCTATTTAAATTTGACTCGGCATTTGTAAACAATATTGTAAGATATGTACATTTCCAGAAAGGAAATTCATTTCTGCGTTTAATAAGACCGAGTTCATGGAAATCGCTGCACAATTGGTGAAGTAATGCTGTTCAAAGCGATGCACCCTATATTCGGGTCATTTTGAGTTGAATGCATTGTTATATAATGTACAGTTGATAGTGATTTTTTTCTCCAGAGAAATCGATTTTTCGTTATAATTTGATTATTTTTTATTCAAACCGATGTTTTTACTTATAAATATCATAGCCACACGCTAACAACCTGTGTATTGGACAACTTCAATTGAGTTTATATGTAGTTTGAGACAATCCCCACATTCCTGAATATGGGTCACCATGCACATGTCCGTTATTCACTAAATCACGAGTTGCTGCTTTCATGCTTATTTTATATGGTACTCATAAATTTGGTTTCTGAGCATTCTTACTTTGTAAAGAACACATTATACTAAAATATTACATCAGTGAACATTATGTTTACCAAACAAAACCTGCACGTTTCCTTTCGGCATACATAGGGCGCGTAAATAACGTGACCTTGTGTTGCTTTCGAAAAAAAGAAACAGTTGTAAACATTGACACACGTCAACAAAAACACGAATCGACTGAACAATGATAGGCTTTTTGTATTCAATTCATAGAAAACTATAAATCTTAACATAAATAAATGTATTTTGCAAATTTGTTTTAACCTATCCGTTACTCACTAAAATCCGCTATACACCAATCGACTGTACCACTTGCTAAAAAGCTTCAATACTTGCATGGATATTATCTGTCAACACACACACATCGCCTGACCTCATTTTGACCTTGACATTCACATACTTTTGGATTAAGACTTATTCAGAAGGTCGAAATTCTTTGTCACCCGAAATGACGCGTCTCATCAATTACCGGCATACTTTCCACAAAGATTTTATATTTGCATGGATGATGTCGTTGAACACTATCAACACTCCTACATCATCTAACCTCAGTTTGACCTTGATATTAAGCTACTTGTTGACTTTTGTGCTCTCAAATGGTTGCTGTCTTCCACAAGAACGTGAGTTTTTAATAATGTATTCTGATTACCTGGACATGATGAAAAGGAAACACGCATCATATGGATCCTTCAAGGCAAGCACTCCCATTTTTGTTATATTGGTTATGATTTCAGAGCAGTTCTATTATGTTGATAGCATTGATTAATAATAGCCATGTCATGATTTCAACTTGAACGATGGCGCTCACGCAAATACTGTCGTCGACGATATGCATTCTCCCAGAAACATTTACGTTCAATTGAACCCGGACATCGTACACAACTTAAAATAAATCCATTACGAAAGTTTTTTTTATTCATGGAATATAAACGACTCTCATACCATCGGCTGACTTGTTAACAGATGCCATTGAGTACATAACGGTTCAAATGTAGGGCAATTAATCCAGAGGGAACCTCGCCTTTAAAGTTAAAATCTGTCGGGAATATGTTTCAATTATTATTACAATTGATACATTAACAAATAGATGCAAACAAAGATAGCTCATTAAATAAAAACAAATGATGGGTTTGATTTGTTTTGAATGCGGTAGTTTCATTATTAATTTCAAAATTGATGTATCAATTTAGATTGTTACCACTCTGAGCTCCCGATTGAAGAAGTGGGGGTATTTTGCGTTGCACATGTCCGTCGTTCGGAGATTCGGTACGTAGACCATTATGTTTCCGCTCAATATCTGGATGATGCTTTAGTCTACGGTCATGTAAATTGGTATGATGGTTACTCGTAAGAAAAGGAATAGTCCTACTGATTTTAAGGCCAACGGGTCAAGGCCAAAGATGCAGGTACATTTACTTGTCAGTTTTAGGACACGCAATACACATAGAAGCCATCCCTTAACTAGATTTTAAATTGTGATAAAACACCATCTGAATAGTAGATGCTGTATGTGCCATTCTACATAAAATCAAGAAATTGTCTATAAAGTTTGCACAATCGTCTATAAAGTTTTGAAAAATCGTCTATAAAGTTTTGCAAAATCTTCTATAGAATACTGCATATGGTCAGAATCGTGGCTGCGCAGTTATCAGTAAATATGGTATAAAAGGAAACGCAAGAGTCCATACACGTGGGCAGTACAGACGGAAGCAGACACTGAAAGACGGAGTCCCGCAAGGCGGAGTCCTCGGCACCACCTTGTCCCAAGTCTTCATCAACATCATCAAGGACCTCCCTCGAAATGTCCATGGAGCCATCTATGCGGCCGATGTTGCACTCTGGTGCTCATAATAGTAAATGGCAATCGCAAACTACCGGTTGTAAGAGGCGCTGAAAGTTCTTGTGGACAGGACACAGAAGTGGCTCATAACCATCCATTCCAGGACGACCACCTACACAATATTTAGTCTTTCCTCGAAAAAAACTGAAGACCAACCTGAAGTTCTGCTGAAAGACGCTGAAATCCGACAACGCCTACACGTACCTCGGCGGGACCTTCGACATGCCACTCACCCAAGAAAGCACTGACAAGAAAGCCTCTCTAAGCGATGCTGAAAAGCAGTCATGGAACAAATCCACAACTGCTACCCACAACACAACTGGACTCATGTCTTCACTGAATGGTCTGCTGACCTGTCTGTCAGAAGTGGTTGAGCCGGAGTTTACATCAGGTACCCAGGTGGCGCTGAAGAACACATCCCCTCGCTACCGGCCTTTATTTCACCAAGGCTGAAGCAAAAGCGTTCAACAGGTGCAGTCCACATTGAAAAAACCCACTCGCCTCCAACAGAGTTGTGTTTTTAAGCGACGCAAAGTCAGTCATGCAGGCGCTCGACACTACCATGGACAAAGAACGACCTGTCAACTGCCATGTCCTCCCTATGCAGAGCCCACACGGTCGTGCTCCTATGGGTCCCTCCCTTCTCACTGCAACATACTTAGCAATGAAGCCGATGGTACTCTGGAAAAGGAGGACACTACAAAAGAGTAGAATGGCAGATCAATCACCATCATAGAAGCCAAGACCCTTATCAAGGCGAAGCAACACGCCAAGTGGCTGCAGCAGCATCCATAAAACAACAGAAACGACACCTACCAACTGCTTTCAAGAGCCGAGCAGGTCCTAATATTCAGGCTGCGAACAGGCCCCAACTGCATGAACCACCACTTGTTCACCAAGTTCAGGATTGGCCAGTGAGGCCAGTGCACCTGTCAGACTGACAGCATGGCACTTGCAACAGTCCTGTCCGCAATACGACGGCCTTAGGCGCCACATCCGGGAGGTGGAGACCACGATGCAAGGGAAACTCCTCTTTATTACAGCCTTTGCGCAGAGAGCTGGCGTGTTCATCTGAGTGATCGACAAGAAAAAGAAGAAGAGGAAGAAGAAGAAGAACAAGAAGAACAAGAAGAACAAGAAGAAGAACAAGAAAAGAAAGAAGAAGAAGAATATGAAGAAGAAGAAGAACAGGAAGAAGAAGAAGAAGAAGAAGAAGAAGAAGAAGAAGAAGAAGAAGAAGAAGAAGAAGAAGAAGAAATAGATATAAGCAGACAACAGTCTCAATATATTGTGGTATAATGCATACCTGGGTGTGATAAAGTATTGTTCTGTTCAGTTCTGATTTTTATCGCGATTTAAATAAACGTGTAAATTACCTCTAAACACCAACTTGGCGCAGATCTTAAATTATTTTTTTTGCGGGGATTTAAACGAAGCGATACTGTCAATTAACAAAACTTTATCCCTGTTTGTATATCAACAATGGTATTGTGTTACGTTGTTTATTGGCACATTGATTCCCGTCGTCGGCGTTGTGTGTTGTTTGAAGTAGGCAAAATCGTTAATTGTTTGTAACGGTATGTCAAGAAATTATATTTGTATTATTTATTCCATAAAAATGCATTTAATTTATTTAAACAAAGTTTCAGGTTAACCTTTTGAAGAAAAATGTAACCGGTAACCGGTAAACCGATCGTTCAGTAGTTTAACCGGTTAACTGATTAACCTGTTGCATCTCTAGTACAAAATATGGGAGTACCGCTTGACATCAAGTATATTAATTATATAATCTCGCCCCAGTGGACTCGTTAAATAGCTAACTAATTAAAATTGTCCAACAACTATTTCCTCTCATCCAACGTTCATAGATTGTCTCAAAAAGTGGTTCATATACACCCAGCGATTCCTATGCAAGGCTTTTTATACTTGAACTATGTGAACTTGAGAGAACAATGGATTGGCCGGATTTAATTATCCACCGTTAGTACGCTAGTACGCAGACTACAGCATTTAGAGTTCAGAGCGATAATTGCGGTATAAAATATTAATAGAGCAATTATATATCCTTCAATGATTAGTAAATGTGTTCAATATACTTGTACTACATTCTTAGAATAAATTAATGTCAAACCACGTGAAAAGCGCAAAAGTCCCGATCACTGTTAAAGGTATAAATTATTATGTTAGTATTTTATGTTTGTTGTTGTGTTTTTTTCCTGTTCCAAACGTATACAAACGACGATTAAATTACACATTTATAAAATTGGAAAATTCACAATATAAAATAATGTCAGAATAGCGGTAGAAAGCGTGATTGTGTTCTAGATAATTGTTTTGAGATCGATGAGGCGGCAGGGTCTCAGGGGACGACTACATGACCCACATCACCATATCTCCCGGTTACCTGGCTTCATCAGGTAATAACCAATTATCGTTCAGGAGTCCCACTTGTAAACGCAGGTCACTGGCGACTAATTATATATTGCTTTGACTTGGCACATAAAAAGAACTTATTTGAAACACAAAACAAGCAGGCACGTGTCCAAAGGCCTAGGATCCCCCAACCAAACACACGCACACATTCCACCAGTTGTCACATTTTAACCGTATTGCACCTGAGGATAAATGATGTTGTCTGTGTTTTTACCGCACAACGAGGGGTTTATTAAAGTGACTCTGTCGGTCTTTCTACATACACATTATACGTTTGTCGAGAGAAGTACTTCTACTTGTGCCAGTATTTTTTTTATGTCGAATGATCCTTATGGCAAAATATCAACACAGTTAAATGACTAATCGAAGCGGGGTAATTGTAAAGTTTGTGATGAAGCTCTTGTTGTTCCGATAGTCTGTCAGTCATACCTTTCGAGATAAACGCGTAACACTTCCAAAACGTTTTTTTTTTTTGTAAAAAGGGCCACAGCGGCTAAACTATGTCAGATTCACATACATATTAAGCGTTTACAATTCTTTATTTCATTTGATTACAAACGGTGAGACGACTTTAATTTTATTAGTAATTCTCGAAAATTGAAAATTGCAGCAGACCCCCATAAAGTAAGTTAAAACCAAGTATGCACTTCCACTAAGCTGACGTTGAAATGCTCAGCAAATCTTATTTAGTAAGTTTGCGAAACGTTACTTATCATGCATCTGAAGTAATCAGATAAGACAATAACTGAGCGTGAAAAAGCAAGAATGAAACCAATGTGAGACTTTCCACCACCGACAGGGCCCCTGGCAACGCCTGTTGGGCCAACTTAAATCGGCCGCTTTGATAATGTTGGTCGATCCCTTTAGGATAAAGCCGAGTGATGCCACGCCACTTTTATATTCTACACATACCTTAGAGCACAGTCTAATCAAGGATCTTTCGACAAATTGTGTCGCGTTCTGAGAAAACTGGGCATAATGCATGTGCGTAAAGTGTCGTCCCAGATTAGCCTGTGCAGTCCGCACAAGCATTATGCCCAGTTTTCTTAGAACACGACACAATTTACATTACGACATCTAAAAGATTGCAATGTAATAGATAGAGCTACTGGAATTAACTTATCATTCAGGTTAAGGCTTAGGGATTAAACTTCTTTAAAATGCATCTCGTGCATACGATGTTTAATTGACGGACCCATTTATCGTATGTTCGATCTGAATATAACACAACAGCATCCATTATCAAATACCCCCACAGTTCGGTATATTTTCAGAGTATCTGGTTTATCAAAAATAAAATCGGTCATGTCAGGTAACTTGAAAATGTCGAGCAAATAATGAATGATCTTTATGATCTCTCTACAGGAATACTAAATGAAAGAGTCAGAAATCAAGAATGGCGTTAGTGTTGGTACATATTAAATATATAATTGAAGTTCAGTAAAGTCACTTTATGTATACCCACGGCAGTCGCTTCACTTGATCATTTTATACTGGCTCATTGGATTTAACTGGATGATTGGATTGTGCTATAACGGCAATACAGTTTTTCTTGTCCATTTACTACATAGTGTTTCAAGGGACGTACGGTAAATTGAATGTGCGTGAAATATTGACGTTAAGGTAGGTAGATATTCGATCAATAATATATTTTAATGCGTCGTTATATACCTGAATACAATAAATATATTAAAATATATACAAATGCTTAATTTCGAAAACTACTACAAATTAATACACGTGCTGCTGTGTTTCTTCTTGTTACTACTACTACTACTACTACTACTACTACTACTACTACTACTACTACTACTACTACTACTACTACTACTACTACTACTACTACTACTACTACTACTACTACTNTACATGGTGTTGTCTTTTAGATTGCGAATGTTCGTGTAAAGAAATAAGGTAAACTGTTGACAGCAAAATATTTATACATTTTCATTCGCGTGGAAGATTTGCTTAACCCAGAGTTTCTATAAAGCATGCGAATTGCTTGGTACCAGCCACTTTATATGCTGGGCAAAATATCTTTAAAACTAACAATTATAAAGTATGAGCCGCGCTCTATGAAAAGGGGGCTTAATGCAAGTGCGTAAAGTGTCGTCCCAGTTCAGGGACGACACTTTACGCTTGTATTGTATTTATCGTTTAAGGAAGGTTCTTCTAGGCGAAAATCCAGTTAAGGCGGAAAGTCACAAGTAACGTCCCTGATTAGCCTGTGCGGACTACAAGGCTAATATGGGATGACACTTTACGCTCATGCATTAAGCCCCGTTTTCTCACAGGGCGGCAAGTATACATGCATTTTATCTTCACCATCGCGCATAACCAAGCATATTTAACAGGTTGGTGACACGGTTAAAGGTTCAACTACGAATGTTCATTCTTCACATATGTACGCGCGTGCTCGTAAATGTAACACTTTCAGAATTCTTATACATGCGACAGAAGTAATAATAATTAATTTTCCCACCTTTATGAACATGACTGTACGTGCTATTGTATTAACACCAACTCACAGTTTCTTGAATCTATATAAGATTACTAGAAGTACACATTAAACACAGAGAGTCAGACATTTACTATTTATGTTAAATGTGCAGAGCACATAACTAAGGCAGTTAATATTCACAGTCGGACTTCTTTTTACAACTAGCAGCTGATCTCTGTCAATGTACTTATTTTCCGTTTTTTAACTTCAACAATGGAAGTATTTATTGTTCTATGGCATAGGCCTGTTTTTAATGGAAGAAACAGGTTGATGAAGACAGTTGACTTGACAAAAAAACAAAAAACGAAATTATTTTTTCGGATCGCAACATTTATATACTTATTTTTCAAATGCATGCACTACGATCTGTATCAAATAGAGCTTGTCAAAATCGTAAAGAAGGATACCACCGACGCCTATGCTGATTCCAGTATTCAACTATAACTCCGTAACGGGGAGCATCGTTAAGCGCTAGTAAAACATTTAAAGTGAATATCAATTTGGAACACTCAGATACAGAATGGAGCGAGTCAAACGGTTGGCGTTTCAAATGTTGTAACTTTCGACATGCCGATTAAAAAAAAGAAATAAACATTTTGGGGTGGATGTTTTTTATTGAAGCGGGCGGGTATGATTGAACATTGATTTTCTCCAGCCTTACAGAAACGCGATGGAGTTCGTTGTATGGGAAGAACCAGTACTAAACGGATCATTTGAACGCTCAACATTCATTGCGATCGAACTAGCGACATCATCGACAACATTTCAAATACGACATGGGGACTGCTTTTATATGTTAATGTCCATACATAACTTGTGACGTCGCACATACACGTCGCCGAAGAAACGTGTGTTAGCGTTGAGAATAAATTTAAAAACGCATACATGTGACTATGTTTATGCGGCATACTTTTGTCAAAATAAGTACGAAGGAATTGTTAAGGTTCCCAGATATGTTCATGTAATGAATTTATGGCAAATAGCCTCCTCTGGGTTGAGACGTGTGTGATTGCTATATATATATACACCAATATAGACATAGTTTCTCCGATACCCTCAAATAACCATGTAAATGCGTCCAAAATAATACAAGGAACATTGCATTAAAGGTACGTTTGTAGCATATACAGTTTTATGTACTTTTTTTCTACATTCTAGCATGGTTTAATGTACGTATTTATCGGAGTAAATACTGTTTTGGCTCAGTTTACATTTTTTTAATTTGAAACAAGGACTCATTTTGTCGGTTTTCTATAAATGAGAAAAATTTAATGTACTTTGAAATAAAATAAATTTTAAAATATTTTTTAGACTATGACATTACAGACGCATAAAAGAGTTATGTTTACATTTAAATAGCTTTTCATTAACTCATGATGTGAATTCAAATGATAAACCTACCGACAATGCCACAATGGAACAAGTAATGTTATTATTTGGTATTATCTATAAAAACAAAACCTATATCCGATACCAGATTATTCAATTCATTTTGAAACTGTGGAATTAAACAAAAATAACCATTGTATAGAATTGATACAAATTGGTTAATATATCTTGAACTATGGGCCTTTGTCTTAAAATGTCTTCTATTGTTTACCAACATAAAGTACTCAGTCATAATTCACGCGATCGTGCAGTTACTGGCACGTGCATTATCTATTTACAATATGACCATTATACTGTGCATACAGAGTATTATTTCACGTATTATTAGATCAACGTTATTTTAAAGGGACTGTAAACCACGAATGACGAAAAAAGAAAAGTTCTAAAATACCGTATTTTTTACAATTATTAGTTTATATTGATTAAAATATCAAGACTGGTATATTAAATTACTTGAAAAAAAGTTCTTTTTTTTTCAGTATATTCGGTAATAAAATTTCGCGATGTACTTTCGATTTCACAGGTGACATTACTATATACACTGTCACACACTATAAATTACGCAAGTAGATTGATCATTTTATAAATAAAATATAAACAATTCACTACGCATGCACAATTTGCATTCCTGGGTTTATCTCGTGACGATGATGATCAATCTACTGGCGTTATTTATAGTTAACTGGTAGTTACCTGGTAGACATACACAGTAAAAATAAATAAATAAAAAAATAAAGTAAAAATAAAAAACAACTTTTTTTCAAGTAATTTTATATACCAGTCGTGATATTTTAAGATACATAAACTAATTATTGTAAAACATACGGTATTTTAGAACTTTTCTTTTTTCGTCATTATAACTAAATTTATAACACAAACGGACCCGTAGTTTTTTTGTTATTTGTCCCTATAACACAATACACAACCATACGTTTTGGATATAAACCTCTAAATGTAACCACACAATCGTAATTTTTCGAAATTACGACACTAGTTATACAACGATTTTACACCTGATATATGGAAACAAAAGCTCAAGGATAACAACGATTCTCGTCGGTAATTTGTTTAAGTTGAGAAAAAGTAAGAATGTTGAAATTTGAAGCCATGCAGCAAGATACTTTTATAACATAATTAGCGACTTAATACCTGTTGTAGAAGCTGTAGTAGTTGTTTCGGTGTCTCTACGCAACACTCCTCCCCTTTTCCCGCTGTTCCCGGCTTCCGGACAAAATGATCCAACATCCGGTCTTCTTCGGGGCTGGGCCCCAGTCTAATCTCCGCGCACAACATGCAAAGTTCCTCTTTTTCTAGGATTTTATTGATCTGAGCACCGACTTTCGGCGGGTGCTCATGATTGCGTACATCCCATTTGATATTCGCGTAGAGCACCGAGAACACAATAATGAGCACTAGTGTAGACAGTATGGAAAACAGGGCCAGACCTTTGATGTAATTTCTTAACTGTTCAATCTGCCTCTCTAGACAATCCACTGTCTCAGACGTGCAATTTATCTTTCTTCCATTACCATTCTTCGCCGGTGGAAGGAAATTTTCATTTTCCCTTTTTTCGGACATGTTCCCTTCCATTTTACTCCGAAAATTACTACAAAATACTACGATTCAATACACAAACTCACTCACACACGGTTCCGTATTCCGCTATATCGCAGACTTTCTAAAAATAGCCGCACCCGCAACATCAACAAAACACAGATGATTCCTAACGTCAATCAACATGTGCGAGCTGATGTCTGTTCTCCGACGTAAACAAACAAATCCGAATGAAAGAAAACACTGAACGCACTGGGTATATACATACACCTACGTTAAACCAATGCTGAAATATATTAATCAGTTTTGTTAATCCAATATTCCATTTAGTACAATGAATCACGACTTAGTATTTTCCAATACACATTACAATAAATAAGCTCCGTGCTCGCTCGCTGTATATACATTAAACTACTGTGTCTGTTAACTCAGATAGAGGGCATGTGAATACAAACGTCACGTGATTTGTTCGCCAATAGCGAGGAAGCGAGCGGTATTTACAAAAAGATTTTTCCAATACTATCAGAGTGCGTTCAACTCCCGTTGACACATTGCGCGGAAATTATGAATAAATTATAAGCAATCGGCCTTTTAGCATTGATGTTCGGGAAATACATAAGATATGCTTAAGGTGTTTTGCTTTTTTCCCTACTGGTACGGGAACGAACAAAATAGAATTTTAATGATTTCGGTACGATGCTAAACGCATATCACAAACACTTGCTTTCGTTTAATTTTCTATCACATTATTTCGAATTAAATATTGGAAGACAATCTCGTCAAGATTTCTGCAAGCTTATACATAGTCGTACTTTTCTCTCATTTATTTGGATTTATTTAACAAAATAAACAAAACAACGCCTGCGAGCACTTAATTATCCGATATATTAGTCCCTGTCAAATCACATCCACCTTAAAAAAACGAGTTATGTTTACCTGCACGCTCTGTCGTGTATTTACTTAACTTACTTGATCAGATATTCATTCACACTGATTCAATGATCACAGTTCGATATCTGATCGATAACTGTTAAATGCAAATCACTCTCTGGTATGTAGTTTAGGTTAAAGAAAACAGATTTGTAGATCCGTTTGCAATAAGTTTGTTTTATGTTTTATAGCAAGATGAATCATTTTATTCTAGTTTGAATGCTACAGCCGCTGTACCAGTGGCTGCTTCTTTTACTGCTACTATAATAACGGCTACTTCCACCTCAACTACAACAGCAACAATAACAAAAACAACAACAACAACAACAACAACTACTACTACTACTACTACTACTACTACTACTGCTACTGCTACTGCTACTGCTACTGCTACTGCTACTGCTACTGCTACTGCTTCTGCTACTGCTACTGCTACTGCTTCTGTTACTGCTACTGCTACTGCTACTGCTACTACTACTACTACTACTACTACTACTACTACTACTACTACAACTGCTACAACTACAACTGCTACTGCTTCTGCTACTACTAGTACTACTACTACTACTACTACTGCTTCTGCTGCTACTGCTGCTGCTGATGCTGCTGCTGCTACAACTGTTTCTGCTGCTACAGCTTTTCCGCTGCTTCTGTTACTACTGCTTATTTTGATGAATATACAACTACCAGGAGTAAAACCACTGCAAACACTACGATAACTCATGCTAATTCTACCTTATTTCTTAGCGCACATTCATAAATGCACAATCATGTATACGGTGTTTAAACTTTTCAATTTGGAACAATGTACATATGTATCAGCAAATAATTTTTCCATTATAACTTATAATATGAGAGTACACAGGAAACGGGTCATGTTACATTCCACCATCTGGGTGGATTTCCTGTTATTTAGCATATCATCTTTTATTATTTGCATGCAAATATTATAACTTTTTGAATATTTTATATATCCGCACACAAATATAATAGAAATTAAACTCTCTATTTCCGCTCAGCAAACTATGTTGTAGTATACGTGTGAACGAACATAAATCATGAACTTTTAACCGCATGTTAACTTGACCGACTCGCCCTGTATGAAAACAAATACATTCTCATGATACTCTGCCTTTTTGTATTACAATGAAACTAGTGGTACGTTAAACCGTGAAGGTAAACATAATTTAATACGTGTGTGTGCTTGTCTTTGTAAATAACCATTGTTCATCTGACAATTTTTTAATGTAATTCCAACAACATGTATACTAGTATAAAATTGACAGTTAATTCCAAATGTAAATAAAACTATTAAACAAGTTTACATGTTTAACGATGTCGCGTGTAAACTTTATACAGCGTCATTAAGGTTACAGGGGAAGCAACTCATAGATAAAAAGTCCACACAGTTCTCTCCCCTGAAGTAAAACGTATTTTATCTTACCGCTTCAATCGTTTTTTTTTTTTTTTTTTTTTTTTTATTTNTAATGTAAATGTTTTTATGACTCTTGTGTGTCAAAGATAAGACGAATCCATTGTAAATAAATAGGTATTTAAACATTTTTATCGAGGCTAATATACATATGGCTGCTTGGTGAAGACGTAACACACGCACGTAAAATGAGACTAATGATAAGATTGAAAATGCTTTTGTACAATCGAATTCATCAGCTGCATACTGTTTCACTTTAAATATTCATTGTAAAACGAAAGTTAATGTTCTGTTCTGTATGATTTAGTTATTGTTTCTAACTGTATTGCATATTTATTTTCTCAAATCATTATCTTGTTAAGTGGTATTAAGAAACCCTGTTTACGAAACCGCCAGTATTTTATACTTAAGTTACACGGGAACAGCTATTGCATTGTTAAGTCATAGAACTACCGACAATGATTCTTTTTATTATATTGTTTTGCACTCATTGGTCGCATCCGTTTCTTACATCAACATAATTTAATATATTTCTTACAAACGAAATGGATTTAACTGAAATGAAAGTCGTTTATTTTAAAGAACGCGTGCTATTTGATCATGAATTGAATTATTTTCGATGAACATGGACGTTTATTAATGTGTAAATGTTTATATGAATAATTATAAAATGATCCGCGTTCTGGGAAAACTGGGCTTAATGCATATGCGTCAAGTGTCGTCCCAGCATTCCGCACAGGTTAACCAGGGACGTCACTTTCCGCTTTGATGGATTTTTTTATTTAAAAAAGTCTCCCCGCGGACTTCAAAGGCTAATCTGGGACGACACTTTACGCATATGAATTAAACCTGGCGCGGCTCAAATAATTCTAACCCCTCATTCATCTGACAAAGGACACAGCAATCGTTAGCAAGTGTCATTAATAACGCACAAAAGTCCCTTATCTGTGCATAGCATAATAAACTATAGTTACCATTTTAATTGCATTTAACTATTTGTCGCATATGAAAAAAAATATCCTCGTGAATTGTTTTTCACTGAATTTTATTTTATTGGTATGATACATAGCAATTCTTCACACCTTTAAGACAACTGAAAGGTCTATTACCCTATTCAAGATCGAACATGGTATACATACAAAATAATATACGAAGATGATTAATATAAAAACAACAACTCACACAAATGTACGGCTACTCATGCTCGTTGCCTGTGAGAGGTAAACACCGGTTAGACAAAAAACCTGAAATAAAACAATCCGTGGTGGAATATCTCAAATATTATTCTAGGATACATGATATATCAGTTTGTTTGGTTTATTTTACACGGAAATTAAATAATCAAATCGTTGTTTCACATGCTCCATTCTACTTTGGTTATTATATAAACTCAAAGGCACTTCAAACACAATGCGTTCATTATGTTTATTTCTAAAAAAAACCTCTTGAGATATCAACTTGAAATATTGCACATTGTTGCTTAAAAACATTGTCAACAACGATGAAATAACATTGTTCTTCCACAACTGTCTGATACTTCTGGATCACTTGTGTTCGCGTGCTACACGTGCAAAAAGAAGCATGCGATTTATATAGATTTTCTGTTGCATACCAATCTTTTTTTTTAGGATAATATGACGGAACAAATGTATTCGTCTTTATATTTGCATAAAAAGTTTATGTGTGCAAACAGACGAATGCAAACTGGGCAATCAAACATGCAGTCATGCAGTTGAACACAAGCTCGTGCCCCACGTGCAACACGTGTATTGCACACGTTTCACTTCCCTTATTACGACAATGTGCTTTGGCATCAAAATTACTCAATCAAAATATTATAAAAAAATGAGACATAAGTGTCAACACACGACTTTCAACCGTGTGTAGCCTACGGGAACTGGCAATGGCCCGTATTCGACAATGGATGAAAATTCTATCGGCGTTCATCGGATATTAGGGTTCTCGGTGCGGAAACATGTGCAAGTATGTCATCAGTGCAACTACTTGACGGGCCGCGCTCCTTGAAAAGGGGGTTTAATGCATGTATGTAAAGTGTCGATCCAGATTAGCATGTGCAGTTCGCACAGGCTAATCAGGGACGACACTTTCCGCTTTAATGAATATTTTTCGTTTTAAGAAAGTATCTTCTTTAAGCACATGCATTAAACCCCCCGTTGAAATGATACCGAATAACCAGTGGATACGTATTTATTGCATGTTCGATTGAGATCAACGGTTTGATTAATTTCACTGTATCTGAATATGTTTATGTTGTGTCATTTTGTGACTTTATTTTTGAGAGATATTGCTCGTTTTATAGATAAATCATCGTCGATCAATTCAATTTAAATTTCTAGCAAATATAAAATTATTATTTGTTTGTTTGTATTCCGAATATCGACGAATTCCAACGGCAGAGAACGAGGAATAATGGAATATACGTTAGAAGTGCCTAGAGTGTATATGATTGAAACTAAATCTTAAAGAGACACATCATTTGTGAAACTAAATAAGTCCGAAATCTCGGATTGATTTATTTTAAACATAGAGATTTGAACAGATTAAGGTTCTCACGTTGCTTCAATGGACGGATTTGTGACGGATATAACGCTTCCTTTATCACAAGATAAACTTCTATTAAAAGTTCAATTCTTAATAATTTTTGTGGAGCTTTAAGGGACATCATGTGACCTCAAACGTTTAAAGCCACAAGTCTTTACATTGACCGTTTCAATGCGGTGTTTCCCGTGTTTATCATTATATGTTTTATAGTTTGTGTTGTGTTAAAAAAGAACTGGATACGAACACGAACTTCTCTTATGATAGAGTTTCTGTTGTTTAATTGTTTGTTTTTATTATGATTCGATAATTTAGTAGTCGATACATAATCCAATAAAAGTAACTTCAAACGGACCAATTCGTAATAATTGCAGAATTATGTGCTTTTTTTTTTTTTTTTAAATGCACGCAAGTCTATTTTGTCCAATTAGATATTGTCTCGGTTCAATACTCGAAAATAGGCCCGCTGAATTGCTTAGCCAATTGATGTGTGGAATTAAACAATATAGAGCTGTGTCAATCTTATTGTGATACAAAGTTGTAACAACACACGTCTTTTTCGGTATTTATAGATGGTCTTATGTTATTATTTCAAGGTTTTATTTTACGAGGATCCACTATTTATTGTTTAAATAAACAAGTTGTGTAATGAGATGCTTGTTTAACATTGTTTTGTAGTGTTTGTATCCGTCATTCTTGCTACAAACTTTCATGTTCTCTCTAAAACCTCCGTTATCTCCCTGGAAAATACTTTCTTACATTCATAACTCTTATAACGAGATTAGGCTGAATCGCGTACATCATGTTATTATAACGTTATTTAGTGATCGTGAACGCCATCTAGACGTTACGTCAGATATACTATCTTAATTGCGTTTTTTACAGTCGCGGACTAATATCACGCTAGACTGATATAACGTGTGTGTAATACCCCCGTCCCACCGGACTGGCGTCCTTACTGAGTCCTTACGTCGACCCAGGTTGCAGTGAGAACGCCATAGACGCCGGAGGGACGTAGTAAGGACGCAAGAGGACGCAGTGAGAACGCCGAACATTGCTCAGGACGCGAGCCCAAGGCGACCACTTTGAACATGTTCAAAGTGGTCGCCGAAGTCCGGCGTTTTTACGGCGTTCTGTTAAGGACGTCGTAGGGACGCCGTAGAGACGCAATAGTCGTAGTAGGGACGTGGTAGGGTCGCTGTAAGGTCGCCATGGACGTCGTGTGGTCGCCGCTCAAACCCACAGACAATGATCATTGACTGCAAGGTATGTCGCCGTGTGGTCGCCGCTGCGGGGACGCCATGGTCGCAATAAGAACGCAGTAAGAACGCCAAGGACGCCGTATGGTCGGCTTTGATCGCCGTAAGAACGCGGTAAGGTCGCGAGGGACGTATTAAGTGAGGACGCGTAGAACGCCATAAACCAGGACGCTGGTGTGACGGGTAGGCGAAAAACAGCATTCTTACCGAAAAAGTCATTGGCGTCCTTACTACGACAATCAGAAATTTCCATAAACACAGTTTAAGGTCGCCGTAAGGACTCCAGTCCGGTGTGACGGGGCTATAACGCATCTGATGGTAAAGTTCTGAAATAAGTTGACATTATTTTCAAGAGTTCTCTTGCAAATGAATAATTATAGATATCCTATATGATTATCAAAGAAGTGAATGTGCAAAACTACATGGCACAAACCCATCTTGTATCGTGTAAGAAACACAAAATTAATAATGTTTATGTTTAATTTCTATTTGGGCGAACCGTTTTGTAAACAAATGTTGGCACATGAATATTGCAATTATTTACAAAGCAGCTGACGTAATTGGCTCAACAATGCAGCTGTCGAACAAAATTCAACAGGGACGTTTATGCTTGTTTATGTTTTCAGTGAAAACATTGTTATAACAGTTAGAAATAAATACAAATAGACGCAGATGAATGAAAAAAACCGACAGATTGCTTCATAATTTATTATTATTACCTTCTATATCAGATGACCTTTTGAAAACAATCCAGAAATCTATAGCACATATAGGTTATATAATAACGTAATATAGCCATATACATAAAAGTACCGAACAGCAGATGAAAAGACAACTAAACTCATAAGAAACAAAGTTTATGTAAGTTAGTCGTAAATAAATATTATAGTATGCATACTTCATAAAAAAGAGCTGAAAGAAATGAATCATAGAAGGTGCACAAAAATATTCCAATAACAACATAATATTTATGATTAATATGCTGTACGCCGCACAGGTGTTTGTATCTTACTATTTGATGTAGACATTTCCCACGTTAATTTTATTTTATTATATTTGTACGAAACATAAAATATGCCTTTGGGGCAACATCACAAGTATATTGTTTATCGTTTCGTTTTGTTCTATTATTTTGATAGCAATTAACGCATAGTGTGTGAATATGTTGCACATGAACATTATGTGGGTATGGCTTCATCGGAGGGCCATGAATCTTTTATTATGCATTTAAAAAAATAGTTTGAGAGTTAAGAGTTTATTTCAACATACATTAGGCTAGAAGCCCATGAGTACAACACATGGATACACAACATATTACAACACAATGTATTCACAGATGGTCAATGACGTACCTAATATTTAACAGAACCAAGATCAAAATCTTTTCAGAAAGTTGTAATGATATAATATATTAATATACATTTGTATACACTTTATCGTACTTTGTATGTTTATATTAAGAAGATACATAAATGAAAGTACGTGGGGAGAAACTATTGATATCGGAACAAAATAAACAACAATTAAGTCCCGTAAACCTCTTTCTGAAATGCGTTATATCAATGTGTCGCAACGAGACAACAGTTTTCAAATTGTATTCATATGGTTCTCAAAAGGACCCACGCACACCCTTTTTACAAAGGAGCGCGTACAAGCATGACATAAAGGGTCGATGTAATTGGACCTGCGTCATGCGAAAAGGTGTCTTCTGTCATATGCAGCCAGAATAGTTCCAGTTTAGCCTAAGCATCCGCGCAGTCTGGTCAAGAGCTACGAAGTCCGCTTATGACATCACACTACCTTGCGTGACTTCATAGCGGACAGCATAGCTCATGCCCAGACTTCGCCGCATATTGCATAATACCTTTTTTCGCATCACGCGGCTCATTTAAAAACGATGTGAAGAGTGGCGGTTAGACAGAAGTAATTTCTAGGTATGAGACATACAACTTTGAACCAGAAGGAATGTACAACAGCATGGTTTGGTTAGACTCCAATAATGCAGGTCAGATTATCAGCGTTGTTGTCACATCATAATCCGCGCGCGATGTTTTTCTTCAACTCCAAAGGCACCGTTCTGGAAATTGCAGTTTCTAAAAAGAACATCGATGACAGGTACTTTTGAAGTTTTGATATTTTAGAAGACTAGTGAATACAACCTGGAAAGGTACTCAAGCACATCGGCACGCGCAGTCAAGCTATTCCCTGACCACACGCCTGCACACAATTCAGCTGATGTACACACATTTTTGCCGGAGTCAGATTCGCGCTTTACAATGATTTTCGAACTGGTGTTTCTGATTAGTCGAGCAAAACGACAAAAAACAAACAAATACGTATTTCTATCCATTTACAAAAAACTACGATTTCACTTACTGTGAAAAATATTAATAACGAGCATATGCAATTACAACAATTTTAACCCTTTAATCATACGTATCGTACTTAATCATACTTAAACAAACACAGATATTATATAGTGGTTGATAATCCATTGAAACGTTACGACGCTTCTGTACTTATAACTATCTTAATTTAAACAATATGTATTCATTTACATGTGTTCTGCTTAAAACAACAACATAGTTAACAAAACACAAAAAAAGCACGAGATTTATCAATAAGAAACAAATGCAAATCCATGTACGATGAAGTATTACACGCGTCTCTTTTGTTGTTGAATGCGGTTAAAAAGAAACGAATTTATAGTGAGATTTACGGCAAATAAGTTAATAAAGAAAAAATTCAAACAACACCACATACATAGGCAGAGATCATATTAATTTCGAATGGTTATGAATAACTATGTAGATCTATAGCAATACCAGATAATGTATGAAACAAAAATATGCATATACATAAATCTATTAGTATATATTACAACGTTTATCATAACAAAAATCGTTTCTTTTACGTCATGCAAATCAACTAAAAATATAATAATATAATATCATTAAGTTAACCTACATTGAGGTTATTAACCCCTTTAAACAATTCGTATTTTTTAAGGTTAACTTATTACAGAGCATGTCCTGTTTCAATAAAATCTGTATAAGGAATATTAAAGGGCTATTTTGACGACAAATTAAAGGTTTTGAAGAGAAGCTTCCACGACTAGTCGGACTGGACTGAGGAGAACGTGCGGAAAAAGGTCAGACTAGAGTCTAACATTGTGTTTAAATCGGCTGCTAACTGAAAGCAAATTTTAACAATGAAATTTCAGAATTAATTCAAAGCGCGTCCAAGGTAGTTTCTTTATGACCATGAGTAAATGAAATTATTCTCGGGTTGATAAATACGGTATAATATGGTTTTATATATATATCATTTAGATGAGAGATTATGGTAATGGTTAGCGATAAAAATGCACGGTTTTTGTGTTTGAGATTTAGCGCAAAAGCGCTCGAGTTTTTTGTTCTGGGTTATATGTTATGAAAATCTATTGATTCGCCATTCGAGGTGTGTATTTGACAGGCACGATTTGTGGAATAGGAAATCGAAAGGGTGATAACCCCACCCGCCCGCTCTTATTGCTCATATGTAGGTCTAAATAATCGGTTACATTACTTTTACGTTTGTAGTTTTGCAATTATAAAGTCGATATTAAGTTAATTTTCAGTTCGGTTTTTTAGTCCATGTGAGATGGGATCTAAATACGAAACGATTCCTTTACCGAGAAAGTAGATGGGTGCATTTTCATTTAAGTCTGAAGAAGCTAAGTTTTCTTTATTATTCTGTTTCATCTTTTACTTCATATTGTGTTTTTAATGTGAATTTCAAGTTATGTGTATCATATTTGAGACTCTCACTTTTTGGAGAATGATATTACTTCCTGCATAATAATTGAATTCTTTTTATATTTAAATGTAAGTGTTATCATTTTTTGTTTTCTTACGTCATGGACGTTTAATTTTAAAAGGTATTCTTAGTTTTACGATTACTTAATTTTTCGTTTTGATGTGACTGATTAGATGTTGACGTCGGTTTAGTACAACTGTTGCAAAATTTCGTCATATGCATATATATATTACTCGGAATTCTTATGATTTATCTACACTCTTTTTGAGTATTATTTTATGGATTTTATGGTTTGAGTGGTCTGTTTCTTGTTGATTTCCGGGGTGCGTACGGGATGCTTTTGATGTCTGTTTGTTATGTGAATTAGCGAAATGAGATTGATAAATGTGTTATTGACATGTTTTGCTAAAGAATACTTAATTTTTACAATATAATAATAGCTGCTTGTTTGTAGATTTCTCTTAAATTAGAGGTTTCGGGAGGTGATGAAGGCACCTAGACACCGGTCTTGAGCCATGGGTCCTCTTACGTCCCCCTGCCATTAAAAGATAAATAAATAAAAGAAAAATGAGCAGTTAGGGTTGCGTATCCCGCTCGCGGTTTTACCTGAATCGTTCATTACTACCGATTATTGTAAGGGGTGTACGTGAAGTCATGTACACTTCTCTTGATTGGTGGTGGTGTTTGAATCTTGCAAATAATAGCAGCTTCTGTAAGCAAATTAATGTTTCACATTTGTAAATTTATACTATTTTAAGCAACTTAACGTGATTGATGGGCGTTTGGGGCATCGGCGGGGATCAGTTTATTCAAACCTTAATTATTGACTGTAGGTTAAGACTTACCGTCTGATTTGTATGAATAAATTTGCACTATTCACATGCCTCCCATGTGCATGTTAAGTATACATAATGACATGTACTACATCATTTTATTAGTTTCGTTTCAGTGCTTTATACATCTGAACAAGGATGTTACACCGTTTACAGTCGTCTCGAGACTCATCAACTGAGCGGTGCCATTTTTTTGTATTTATACGTCGAAAGTCCTGTAAAATTCAAACACCCACTATTGGCCGTCTAGTCCTTTTTTTCCCTATGTTGTTTGGTAGAGATTCTGTTTTTAACAAATATATTGTAGAACTTTTCGTTTGTAATGCCGCTAGAGAAATTTTTGTTCAATGTAAACATTCCGAAATATGTTCGGATTAGAGAAATGTACCAGCTAAGTTCTTGTTGCTCGTATTGACTGTTGCTGACTAGGAGTTGTTCATTGGCAATGGTTATTTTTAGATGACCCCGAGATTTATTTAGAACATAAACAATTGCACCGTGGGAAAAAAACGGGTTGTTCCATTACTGAATATGTTTTTTTTTTCGTATTAATTTTGTCTTAATTTGAGTTAAAGGTGTGTTTAATATTTTTTAATGTTTTTATTATTTTGAACATCTTTTTTATTTGAAATTTCAAGGGTATTTACTATGTTTAAAACAAATAATCCATGCAATTGTATTAACTTTTTTACCGTCGTGGAAATATACATTAATATTAAGATTTATCACTAAGTATGTATACATTTATGGCTTGTTACAGGCGTTATTTTCTGTTCTATATTTACGGATATTTTATGTCTAAAACCTGGCAGGATGTTTCGAGATCACCTACGTTGGCCCCAGAACTGTTTTCAGCTGTTAGAGAAGCTTGTTTAAACGGACAGGTTTACAAGATTAGGACGTACACATTAGCGTTTGAAAAATTAAGTGAGTGGTGTGTTGAATGCAAGTTGGACTTTTTTTTGTTTTTTTTTTGCCTGCAAACATTTCTTCGGTTGCTTTATACATTACACATATTTCGAAAAATGATAAGAAATGCAGCAAATCTAAGTTGAATATCATCTGTATGCTATTAAGTTGGCTCATACGATGGCTAATGTAAACAATCCATGTGATAATGATTGGTTTTAGTTATGTTTAAGTGGGAGTATTCGGTCCGTTTCCAAACCTGTTAATAAAAAGATACAGATTTCTTCTGATATAATTAAATTATTTGCAGAGCGTTATGCGTCTGAAAACAATTCTTTGGCTGATTTAAGTATTAGTTGTTTGTTTGTATTATCATTTGCTGTCTTTTTTTCCGTATCTCTGAAGTGCTTGCTCTAAAGAGATGCCATATTGATATTCTATACACGCATTGTAATGGTTTTGTTGATTAAATCTAAAACAGACGTTTTGATATAGTGTTATTATTGCCAGGACAGTTAATGCTTGTTGTCATGTACATTTACTTGAACCTAACTTGAATAAGGCCAAAATAGAACATTCGTGTTCTGAGTATTTATTTCGTTCAGTTCGGTTTTTGCAAACGTACTAATGGAATTTCATTATTTTTCGATAACTGTAATAAAAAATTGAAATGTTGTGTGCGATTTTGTTTTCATTCGTAACGATTTATAGTGCCCATGACAAATAATTATTTCGTTTAGGCATATAACGTTTGAAAATAGATGATTTATCGTATTTCGGTACTCGTTGCAGGCCCTTTGTTTAAAAATACACATCTCTCAGTGTTTTAGATTACAGTTTTCAGCAATACTTTACAAAAGTGTACAAGTAAATCAAACTTGTTAAACTTTTCTTATGCACTTATCCTGAAAAATAAGTTAAACACCAGCATAAGACACTTAATTTAATTTTTTCGACATTATAAGCCTCCTCAGAGAAATAATGAACTGTGAAATCTAATTAATTGGTAAGAACAGACGTGGGGCCGTTTTCTCACGGGAAAATCGACACATGTTTTAAAGAGCATGCTTTTACCGCAAACAATATTTTTAAGGTCGTATAGAAAAATTTAAATGTGTGTGGTATAAACCAGGCATTCAAGACTATCCATGGAATAAGATTCATTAATATAAACATGCACCAACACTTATACAACGTAAAAGGCAATGAAAATGAACGTTTTTTTTAATGTATTTTGTTCAGTTAAACGTCTCATGTTTGTTTGCTTGAATTGTAAATGGTCAATAGTTGTGAAAATATAATAAACAGACACCTTTGATGTGTCGTATTTTTTGACGTAGTGTCCGACAGGCATCCTTAAAAAAACGAAAACCGAAAGGTTACCTGAATTTACGTATCCAGATTGTCCCCGTGTACTGTACATAATCGCTCTTGAATGTGTATTTTTAATTTCCATATTCAGTTCACAAAGAACAGTAAATTTATAATACTTATATAGTTATACCACAAAACACTTTATAATCATATAATTCATTGTTTAGAATAACGTGCTTACATGTTATATTAAAAAAAAACGATGTTTTTATGGCGCAATTGCCTATTTAATTGAAACAGTTTTATTTGTTTGGCCTTTGTTTTAATAGGAACTGTAAGCAAAGCTGTAAACGGCGTTGATGTCGGCGCAATACTTACAGAGAGCAAAAACGTTTGGCTATTCTATAAGTCTTATTTCTAGACTTACACCATGTTTAAATTCATACTCATCTGTCTTGTACTGAGAGTATGGGCAGAGCCACAGTGTTCGAAGTTTCATTATGAGGAACAACTTCTTGAGAAGATGGTGCGAATGGAGTTCCAGATGGAACAACGCAACAAGGAGCTCGAAACACGCAACAAGGAGCTTGAACAGTGCCTGGCTGACAAGAAAAATGACATTCAAGGATTGCTTGGTCGTCTGGACGCCGCTCTGTCCGACGTTGCGGAGCAAAAGAAGGCTTTTCAGCACATAGTCGATCAAGGATCAGACGTCTTTTCTAAGTTCATGGACAACGCAACTCGTATTATGAACTCTACCCTCAAGGATTTAAGCAAAGGTTTGGTTGATTTTCAAGTTATTACG
>VMBQ01005069.1:0-10280 GCA_007657795.1 Dreissena rostriformis | reverse complement strand
AAAAAAAAAAAAAAAAAAAAAAAAAAAAAAAAAAAAAAAAACATGATGGCGTTACCTTTATTGGATGTTCAAATGTGTTTTGCGCTATTCTGTTTATTAAACAGGTAAGCATGTGATTGTTAAGAAATTTTCTAACGCTTCGATTTACAGTGCTGATATTGTTAATCACAAAATGAATGTTTCGTACAGTCGACATTCTTATTCATAAAGCATAAATCATTTGGACACGCTTATGCCAAGCGATATGTAAGCGTTATAGGCTGTCATCTTTTCAATGTGATCGATACCAAAGTATGGTTGTGTTAATGTGATTGTGGGGATCGCTTGAACTGCCGACATGTTATGACATGGTAATGTCAACGGCGTTTAAGATAACAATAGCACGATTCTGCTAATTAAGAAGCAGATATAGTTTAGAATATATTAGGCTTTAAGCCCATGATTACAAATACATGTAAAACACAATACAGTCAACAGTGGTCAACACTGTTTACCGGTACGTATTAATTTAATGAATGTATAAAATATGCATATTGTAGAGTCGTATCTTATTCAAATAAACTTGAATGTTCTGAGAATGTGTATACATATAGCATGTATTGCTATGACTAAAAATAGACAGTAATATATGGAAAGAAACTATTGATAATATAATTCAGTTTATATAAATAAAACCCCATGATTTGTAAAATGACTTACAAGTTACAACTGGGTATTTTCGTACGATACTGGCACAACAGATCATGGCAAGCATTAACCCTTTGAGCGCTGGAACCGGATTTTGAAGGCCTTTGCAAACAGTTTAGCGTCTCATCAGGATCCAAACTGTTTGCTATTCTGATAGTATTCTTTGAAAAAAATCGAAGAAAATGCTTATTTTAGAAATTCAGCAGACAACATTTAAGCAGACGACAAATTTCCCAGAATGCAAAGGGTTAATAAAATGACATTGTAATAAATTTTACAGTTATTGAAGCTATAATAACGTGAGTTGATTGTCTAGCATAACAAGTGGTAACACTAGTAATAATGACTCCATCCAAAATAGAGTTAATGAGATGGCGATAAGTGTAATAGAAAGTTGTATGTGACGATAATGTGGGGGTATCGGGAGAGATACAACCTTGTGGCACAAATACTCGTCGATGGTACAGTAGTCCTGTTTGAAATTCGTTGAGCCAAAATTTCTAAATGTGCAAAATATAGGAAAAGTGGGACAAAAGAAACATAATCAAGAGACGCAGTCTTGTTACCAACCGCAAGTCTTTTATTTAAGGCAAGTGGAAATTGGGCAAAATTTCTTAAAAACAACATAACACAACACCTAACATAATAAAACTATTAAAAAATAGGGTCACAACATTGTAACACTTTATCTGACTTTCGATACCATTTATGTTTTGAAAGAACTAACATCTGAACACCTACCTGTTCTTACATGTTCCTGTTAGTTTTTGTAACATCATTAATCGTATAACATGTTACATTTCAGATTGATAAATAACAAACTACAATCAATATTTTCAAATTAAATGAAATTATGATGGTTTAAATTCAATCAGGTTTCAAGTATTGTTTTTGGAATATCGGCAAAACGCTTGACTATTTACATACAATTAAACTAAGTATCGTCAAAGTGCATCAGTACAATACAAATACAAACATGCAAATAAACACAGACTTCAATGAAGTGTTCCAACATTATGTAAATACGTGTACGTATTAATAACAACTCGAAAAGTGCAAACAAGTTATATATAGACCATATATTTAGGATTACATACAATATTTATATTCCATTAATTCATCGTTTAAACATAACTCTCAACGGAATTGCACAAACACAGGTGCGCAGCAATTACATCAGGTATTACACTTATATTAAGTTTCATTTGAATGAACATGGAATGCTATATGATACTAATGTCGTACATTATTTTACCTAAAACTGCTTTATGTTATGTAACTTAATGTGCTCGCAAATTGTTCTTAGTACTAGCTGATACTTACTGTAAACGTCTGCTGTAATTTATAAAACCACTAAACGATGGAAAACGGGAATAAAACATAAACTATATAAGTGTAAGACTGCCAATTGTTAGCATGCTAAATGCTAGCTAGTCGCGTTGCATGAAATGTTGCAACGGTCAATCTCAAATAATCTGACATTTTCAACAAGTAAACTTTATATATTAAATAGTTTATACAACTAACAAAACAATCAAATTTAATAAATGATGGTATAGGATGTAATTGAAATAAACAGAACATCACACTTACACAAAAGAGAAAAAAAACGGAATTTAAGTACAATTTGTATCGCGTACATATTCGGTACGATGTAATTTCAAAAGAGAACGACACATCAAATTGCTATCAACGGAACTTATTCACTGATTATGGAATATTTTAATTTTTAAGTTAAACACTTTAAATGGATAGATTTCAACATCGAAACAGACGCATCACTTCACTAAAACTTAAACTAAAGCGTCTGACCCTTGGATGAAAAGTTTACCGCCTTAATCTCGCGGTCATCTTTACTCTTATAGCGATTTATGAATTTTACGTTTACAAAAAAGCAATTCAAGATTTGTAACAAAAATTAACAAAAAGGACAGACCTACTTTAACTTATTCGGTCGTTCCGCGTTTGTAACGCTTTATAACAGTATTGATTCTAAATGATGTTTACACTTAATTGAAGATGATTTTTTTAGTTTACATGTGCGTTCTAACTGTTATTTCGCCCTCTAGAAAACAGTTTCTTTCATTTTCGTCTGCTTCTGCAAAAAGAAATTCAAAAAAATGCATTCGTCATGCATTCGTCAATCTGTGAACAATTCCCTTCAATCTCAGAAATCGAATAGGGTCTTATGTTTTTTTCTCTGGTTAATATGTGTCTTCACTGCAGACGCAATACGTTAGCTGATACTAAACTTTCTAGCTATATTGCGGTAACATTAATCTTGGACTGTCGAAGCAAATGATACATTGACATTTCTCGTCAGATACATTTCCCTATTGGCATCAATGAAACATTGTTGTTTTCCTTCATCATCAAATTTCTTTTTCTACACTATTCATATGTATTATGTATAGTTCTTTTTTCTGGCATATTCAATGTAAACACATCTTAAAGCACACCCATTTATTGTGTAAATACTACTGCAAGGAGAGAAACTATATACGATTTTATTCTCTCGTGTCATTCCTTTTCTTATAATGATTTGCATGATTGATGAACACTGTATTTGTCAAAAGAAATAAATATGTTTTAACTAAAGATTGTTAATGTGTGTTTGATGTATACTTCTCTTTCTGTATCTGAACACTTCAACGTTTTGTGAACAAGCATTACCTTTTTTAAAATGTTAAGAAGACACTGTTTTTAAAGAGTAAACAAGCATGGCAAAAAAACATGTCTCCAACATTTTATCTTTATGTTGTTTTGTATAAGCCCGGCTAAGAACAATAGTAAGCATGTTACGTTGTTTATGTAAGTATTACACGTTATCCTCATTAGCTTTGAGGCAATGTTTTACATTTGTTTGCTGTTAACAATATTAGGAAGTGTTTGCTGTGGTCATTGGCTAGTCAACTGTGACATTGATTTTCATTCAATTAACTGCATATTAAGGTAACGGTTGTAATACAAACTTCACTTGTGTGAAAGTCCATACGTAGTACAACCATAACAGCACAGCAATAGTATAATATATTAAAATGGATTATATACAAAATCATTTAAATAGCTTCAACTTGATCGAAAATTACATATCAATATCAGACGTTCTTCGGATCATCTGATAACAGTTGCATATCGCCAACCACACATATAATATCAGTCTCTACTCCGATCGACTATAGGTTTTGTTGAATATGTCTGTTTCCCATTTAACCAAAGTATTGTGGACAATATGAATTTAGAGAAATATGTTTGCTTTAAATGAATTACCCGTATATATTTCCTGCACGATATATTATGATGAGGTTATCCATGACACGATGCAAGAAGAATTGACTCATCACGCTTAATTGAAAACTGAAAACAATCTGCTATATTATTTATCGCTGTTTGGTATGATTTAACACACATAAAGCATGAGTTCCTTTATCGAATGTGATCGCCAGACATTGCACTAACATATCGTATCTCAAGAAAAGTTCCGTTAATGTTAATAAAATCAAGCGTAAGCATACGCAAATTAACCTTTCATGGGCCGGGACTCAATTAATTCCCTCGCCATGTTTATATAATTCTGTGCAATCTACAAAACATATATGCACGTATTCAGTGATAACTTTTAGCATCAAATTAACGTTGTTTTTAACATTGAATTCACAATTTAAATTAATGAATTATTCATTTGTTTTCGATTTGTTTATGTTAATCGAGGACGAAGGATTTACAATAGAAACCGATGAAAATAATACAGTAATCTACAAAAAGTGAATATATATGTCAACAGAACCAATAAATGTAATTCTTTTCTGAACTCGTTATTATTNGTCATTGGTTTCTTTCCAATAGCAAGTATGAATGTATGTCAAGCCAAAAATGATCGGCGTACTTCACCAGATCGTTATCATATATTTTGAAAAGTCAAAGATGCTTTTCGATGGAATACAACATGAAAGTTTGTATCAGCATTTATAGCACAGACATATTTTATACAATTAGACTAGATCTGCCTTGAATAATTTTCTTTACATGATAAATGGCCTGTAGAAATAACAGCAATAGTTAAAACAACAATATATGTTTAAACATCTTTTTTAACTTAAATGCCGATTTAAAGGCATATAAAAGCAAATAGCATGGTCTGCAAGTGCCACTTCCAGATCAGAACATTGTCGCAAATTAAACTATAATTACACGACCCGAAATCAAATATATAAAACACAACCGCTTTCTTAGCCAATTGAGTAAGTAGTAAAGTTCGCCTTGGTCGTGATGTATGTTTTACATCTCTCTAAAATCTTGGGTCCATGGTTATTGTGCCATAAACTAACGTATGTATGTTTTGTATGCATCAGATCGCCATCTTCCCCTGGATTTTATATCCGAAACAGATGCCCCTTCGTTAAATAAACTTGAAGCACCACCGATTCTAAAAGAATGAGATTTGAACCTCCGATCGTCAAGACCCGCTATTATAACCGTTTTTTTCAGCACGGCATTAAATTGGTAAGTTGTCAAAGGGCTGTGATCGAAATGACAAAAGAGGGGGCCTCCTATGTTCGGGCGGTATTTTAAATATTCTAGAAAGACATCGTTACACTCTTTATTTTTCAAGTTAATTTCGATGTTGATGATCGCACCGGCCCGCCGTTGGTCCGTTTTTGAAGATCGTATATAAATGCCTAGAGATTTTTTACCAACACTAACATCCTCGTAACAAACAACACTTTGTTTTGATCTTGGGTTAGGCAGTGCGAATTCACTCACGCGTAGTAATGCCATATATGCAAATGAGAATGCGGCAGCAAACAATGTTTCCTCATATTGTGAGCGACAGACGTGTCTGAGATTCTTTAATAATAATTTTAGCACCGCGGGAGATATCGGAAGACGGGAGTCCGATGTTTTCCGTGATCGTTTAAAACCTTCCAACATTTGACGAACAATGTAGTTCCGGGTACAATCTTCTAGGTTGTTTATTTTATTGTAATAACTGATAGCGGAAATATGCAAGCTAGCGGTCGAATGCGCGTACTGGCGAAGTGACAAAAATGCGATGTACTGGGTGACCATTTCTAAAGTTGTTGGCCAGATTGGAGAATCGATAACGCGTTTGCAGTACGATTCAAACATGTATAACGCTCTTTTGTAAGAACTATGAGTTTTTTCGGATAAGCCCGCCCGAACTAACTTGGCGATCTCTAACTGAATAGTTGATTGAACCCCTTTGGAACGACAGTTGGTGATTTTTTTGCGCTTGGTGGGAGTAGTTGGGCCAGCTTGTCCCACTGAAAACGACTTATAGCGTCAGCAATATTATTGTGTATTCCTGGAATATGGATACATTTTAAAATCACGTTTAAGTCCAAAATTGTAATCATGAGTTGTCGTATTAATTGCATAACTTGCTTATTTTTTGAAGTTTTCTTATTGACAATTTCTACTAGGGCTTGATTATCGGATCGTAGAATAATCTTTTTATTCTTAAAATCATTTCCCCACAAGTAGAATGACAACATGATTGGTACAAGCTCTAAAAATGTTATATCCTTAAACACGTGTTCATCCCATTCAGACGGCCATGGAAAAACGGCCCATTCCCCGGCAAAGTAACACCCACAACCTAAGTTTTTATTACCGCTTGCGTCTGAAAATAGTTCCATTGTATCGCTTTGAAGCCATTCATGTTCATTAAAAATGCGTATTCCGTTAAATTTGCGAAGGAATGTCAACCAAACCATTGCATCACTTTTGACACTTTGGGAAATGCGCACAAAATGATACGGCATTTTTGCTGAAGACATTGCATCATAAAAACGTCTATTAAAGGCACGCCCTGCTGGGATAGCTTGGGTTATGAAATTAAGCAAACCAACAATAGACTGAAATCTTTTTAAACGTATTTTTTTCGAATTAATCACGAATTCAAGTGCTTCAACACATTTTTTAACTTTATCCATCGGAACTTTTATCGTCTGATGTTCTGCGTCTATTTCCAAACCTAAATATGTTAATTTTTGCACTGGGCCTATCCACTTACCCGGGTTTAGTGGGATGTTCAAATCGCGCATAATATCAATAAAAATATCCATTAATTCTTGGCAGTCTTGTTTTGATTTTTCCATCATAAGAAAATCGTCTAAGAGATGTTCAATGTTTGAACATTTCGATGCTTTGGATACCAACCAGTGAAGAAAAGTAGACAGTTTTTTCAAAAATAAAGCAAGCAGAAGAGGCACCCATTGGTAATGATTTTTGAATCCAGTATCCCCGTTCAGTTTTAATGCCTAGTAAATTAAAGTCATTTGGATTTATCGGACATAAATCAAATGCTGAAACAATATCTGCCTTACTCGTGTATGCTCCCTTTCCCAAGTCACCTATTTTCTCAATAGCGTGATCATATTTAGCATATTTTACGTGGCTGAACTCGGGTTGTATATAGTCATTGACACTTAACCCTGGGGGATATGATAAGTAAGTGATAAGTCTCCATCCGCCGTCAGTTTTTGGTACCAATTCAATGGGGTTTACGCGTAAATTCAACATAGGAGGTGAATTAAAGGGGCCCATAAGATGGCCCTTGTGTTTTAAGTTCAACAATTTATCATGTAAAAGTTCGCTATGTGACCGTGCCGATAATAAATTGGAAGATCTGATCGGAAGCCGGGGCCGACATAGTGGAGTGAAAATCCATGCTGAAAACCATTTTGAATGTAAGCCGCATCAAGTCTGTTCGGATAGTCTGTTAAATAGTGGAATAGTCTATTCACATTAATATGTGTTCGGCCTAATTCACAAAGGCTTTCTGACATCTTCACGTGGTGATTGTTCGAAAAACCTGAAATCGTGCTGGTTATTAGGACCAAGTGGACGAAAACGAGATGTGTAATTGGCGAAAACAGGTCTTACAGGCCTTTGCATAGCATGACCTACTCGCCGGAAGCAATAAAGCGCTGGGTGTTGTGAGCCACATTTAAAACATTTGTGGGCATACTGGGAGTTAACAAATGAACAATAACCCATATTGTTATAAAAATAGCAAGGTCTTTGCTCAGACGATGAAACAAGTGTTGCAGGATACATAGCCATCATCCATAATTCTGGATCGATGATATCCCAACGACAGTTTGGATTTTGTGCAATTTTGAAACGGAATTGCCTATCTTACTCTGCCCATCCGGAGAAACGCGCCGCAGCGACTCGTATATTGTGCATGTACTGAATCATCTCTAAATGTCTGGCCCCATGTTTCACGAGGAAAATAGCCATATAGATAAGAAGGGCATCAGACCACATTTCAATTTTGTCAAAATTCTTGACAACCCCTTTTTCAAACACAATTATTTCACCCTTAACAACCTGTACCTTTTGCAAAGTACTGTCGTAATGTTTGGGGAGCAACGATCTAAGTTCAATAAATTCCCAATTCCAAGTATTTTGCCTTAAGGTAATTGGCACATGGTTGAACATATTTAACACACCTTGATCGTTACTGGATTACAGTGGTTCCACCGGGGCAGGTGCCACTGCCGCGTGGTCCGTGCTGGTGCCTGGACCGATATCCGGCGTCTCTATGGCCCGCAAAGCCTCTGCTACTTCCATTCTCCGTTTCCTCGAGCGTGGTGGCATGGCAATATGAAATCAATAAACCGATAAATTTCAAGCACTGAAACCAATATAACAGCTGAGTGAATCAATATGGCGATGACGTCAGCAACTACACTGCTTTAACTACGTCAGCAAATAATAAGCGCACAAAAAGAAGGTTCAATTTATTTTGTGATTTTTTTTTCTTATCATTTGTATCATTATAAGTATTATAAACAAAGGTTATATTAACTAAAATAGTATGCCTTATCTCAAAACATGCACTGTAACGACCACGTGGACATGATTGAATACACACAACACGAAGAACCGTCAGAAGCAAGTTTTTGTCTTTTTTTTAAATAAAATTTCTTAATAAACAAAGACTGCAACTTACTCAGCAATGAGACAACATGAGAAAAGAAAGCAGAGTGTGTGTGTGTGTGTATTTGAGATTTATTTACAGGTCNTCTGCCGGTCATGACCAATGTCCATATGAAGTTTCGTGATCCCAGGCCTAATCGTTCTTGAGCTATCATCTGTGAACCATGTGGTGGATGGACAGACCGACGGACGGACGGACCGACAGACGGACCGACATGTGCAAAACAATATACCCCCTCTTCTATGAAGGGGGGCATAAAAAAAAATGTGACCATGCAAAAATCTTTTATTAGCCTCGGTGACCTTGACCTTGACCCCAGTGACCTCAAACCACATCAAAAGGTAGAGGTCCATGCAAGGTACCAACATGCCAAATATGTAAGAGATCAGTACAGTATTGAAGGCGCTATGAGAAACTGTAAAAAAAGTGTGACAAAAGGAAGGAAGGAAGTACGGAAGTACAAACTGGCAACTATATGCTTCCCATATATATATATATGGTATTTTGATGCAAGAGGTTAACCGCTTAGCCGGTTAACCTACCGAAACGACCAGTTAACCAGTTACATTTTGGGAAAAGGTTAACCTGATACAAAAATAAATATTATGCCTGTTTCAAGGAATAATTCGAACAAGTTTACGTTTTGCGCGCGACAAATTTCCAACTTATTCAGGCAACTTGTTAGAACAACATGCCGCACCAACGACGGTAATAAATGACGTGTCAACAAATGAAAATAATTAAGCAATAAATCAGTACCTTTGTGGTTACAAACAGAGGATCCGTTTTGATTATTGGCACTTTTGTTTTGTTTATTGCACAAATTTAACTAGCAAACTGCGGAAAGTGGGGCCCCTATTAGCGAAGACATAATTGACACATTTATCTAACTCGCGATAAAATCAGTTGAGACAATGGGCGACTTATTTTGCTGTTTTGTTAACCAATATCCAACACTGATTGCTCGCGAAAATAAAGTGTTTATAAGTTATAATTTTATCAACATAAGTTTTCATTGTTAAAATCTTGTCGAGTTAAAGTCGTATTTGTTATCAGAAATTAATATTATTATTAGTAATTAACGTCATCAACGATGCCCCAACTACCATCCGAAGCAAGTTTTTATTAAAGAAAACAAAATATTAAAATAAGAGCACAGTCGAGCGGATGCCAACGCTCGGCTGTGGGTGCTTGGATTTTGTTTTTTTACCTTTGACCATGAAGGTCATCATTGACCTTGACCATTTCACCACTAAAATTGTGCAAGTCGATGAGATACACANGCAGTTCCATGAGATACACATGCATGCCAAATATCAAGTTGCTATCTTCAATAATGCAAAAGTTATGACCAATGTTAAAGTTTTCGGACGAGGACGCCTACCACGACGACGACGCGGCAGACGAGAGGGCTATGACAATACCTCAGGTTTTCTTCGAAAACAGCCGAGCTTATAATTTAATTAATAAACATGAATCAAACAGTTATTTAAACAAGAGCTGTCAGAAGACAGCGCGCTTGACTATTCAAGTGCTTGACAGTATAAAGTAAGCCATATTTAATAAGGTCAAGGTAATAATAGTCATATTCTAACTGGAAGAGGACCATAATTGAAACTTA
>VMBQ01005068.1:14880-69544 GCA_007657795.1 Dreissena rostriformis | reverse complement strand
CTACTACTACTACTACTAGTACTACTACTACTACTACTGCAACTACTACTACTACTACTACTTCTACTACTACTACTACTACTAGTACTGCTACTGCTACTACTACTACTACTACTACTACTACTGCTACTACTACTACTACTACTACTTCTGTTACTACTACTTCTACTTCTACTTCTACTACTACTACTAACACTACCACTACCACTGCTACTACTACTACTACTACTACTACTACTACTACTACTGCTACTACTACTCCTACTTCTTCTTCTACTATTAATACTTGTTATACTATTACTACTACTTCTACTACTACAACTATAACTACTACTACTACTACTACTACTTCTACTACTACTACTACTACTACTACTACTACTACTACTACTGCTACTACTACTACTTCTACTACTACTTCTCCTACTACTTCTACTACTACTACTACTACTACTGTTACTACTACTTCTACTACTATTACTGCTACTGCTACTGCTACTGCTACTGCTTCTGCTACTGCGACTGCTACTGCTACTACTACTACTACCACTACTGCTACTGCTACTGCTACTGCGACTGCTATTGCTTGTTCTACTGCTACTGCTACTTCTTCTGCTACTACTACTACTACTACTACTACTACTTCTGCTACTGATACTGCTACTGCAACTGCTTCTGCAACTACTTCAACTACAACTACAACTACAACTACTACTGCTACTACTACAGCTACTACTACTACTACTACTACTACTACTACTTCTACTACTACTACTACTACTACTACTACTACTACTACTACTACAACTGCTACTGCTGCTACTGCTGCTACTACTACTACTACTACTACTACTACTACTACTTCTACTACTACTACTACTACTATACTGCTGCTACTACTACTACTTCTACTACTCATACTACTACCACTACCACTACCACTGCTACTACTACTCATAATACTACTGCTACTACAACTCCTACTTCTTCTTCTACTATTAATACTTGTTATACTACTACTACTACCTCTACTACTACTACTATAACTACTACTACTTCTACTTCTACTTATACTACTACTACTACACATACTACTACTACTACTACTACTACTACTACTACTACTGCTTCTACAACTACTACTACTACTTCTACTACTTCTACTACTTCTACTACTACTACTGCTTCTGCTACTACTACCACTACTACTACTACTACTACTACTACTACTACTACTACTACTACTACTACTACTACTTCTACTACTACTACTACTTCTACTACTACAACTACTGCTACTCTTGCTACGACTAATACTACTACAACTACTACAAGTAGCATGAAATGCACAAAATACCAATTTAACAATTTAATCTTACACATGTTAAGATAATCATATTAATAGAGCTTCATGTTCTTTTAATTATTCAATTGGCATTGTGATTTTTACTGCTAATGTTTATAATGCGAAGCGGTTTCTATGCATTAAGCACATTGTTGAGTTGGGCCTCTGTGGCTAAAATAGGCCTCTTCTGATGACGTTTTGGCATACAATTTAGTTCACAGTTATAATGCATATCAATACATTTTAATATTGGTGAACAGCTACATTCACAGGCAAGTGAGTTTACAAAAATGACATCCCCGTAAATTGACCATCTTAGTTGATTAAGAGTGCATCAGACAAGAATTGAAAAATATTGTGAGGATGTCACTGAGAAAAAGTAAATAACAATTTCAAGCAAAATAAATGTGGTGCAAGATGACGGTATTATTGTGATAGAATATTTGATACGTTCTTATGGTTATATGACTACTCTATCTTAAACAATTAAGCCTGTATTGTGTCTGTATGTTTTGAATCATTCTAAAAATATTAACTGTTGTTATATTGTGTTTGTAAACCACATGGCGGGGTGATATTAGGCACTTACATTCAACGAGACAAACGGTGGCTCGTTCCGTAACAGATCGACTTACGTTTTGCTCTAGGATTTCGTCAGTGACATCGCGCAAAGTACGGGGAGGGCAGAAGGGCAATGCAAAGCTTTCTGGTGGTCTCGTCAGCTGGTTTGGAGAAGTTGTTTTGAACGAGGATTTTCTTGTTTTTTTCGAAGGCAATGCAGGCAAAGATAAAGCACAAGTCTCACAGACAAAACCGAGCCCGTCGTCACCATAAGATGGACTTTCACGTGTCTTAACATGCTCTTTTCTGATCTCACTTATTATTTTGTTCAATGAGTCCTGACACCTTTCAGAGTCATCCACACGCCTTTCCAACTCTTCCAACCTCGACCAAAAGCCCATCAAATCTTCAGCTGTGCTTTTGTGCAATACCGCACATTGAGCATCAATTTCCTGCATTTCTTTAAGTAAATCTTCTGTAGCGGAAGCATCCTAAAATAAGTAAACAAAGACTAACTTTAAATAATTTATACTCTACTGGACGCACATACTTCTTTCGATTTTCGTCACCCGACTATCACGCTACTTAACCAAATAAAGTGTGTGATTGTCACTGCATTATTATTATGTCATACTATATAGTTGTATGTATGTGTAAAATATCAACGGACTGAAATAACCAGAACATATACGCTCCAACGCTTTGTAGTAACCTACCTACCAATAATAACGAATGCAGCTCATTTGTTAACCATATGTAATCTTTTATAAAATTGTAATCATTAGTTCAACAGGTTTCGAACGGAAAATAAAACTTCATTTATAATCGATCGTTTATAAAAGAGGTATAACTTCCTGAAAAATCATTTGTGTGCTTAACGATAAATAAATAATGCAATTTAAAATTATAACTCAAAGGAGAATTTCTCAATGAACAAAATAATTTGACCGGTGCTACCTTAAATGCTTACACTTGACTATTCAACGACTGTGATCCTAAGCAGTATTGCATGTTTTTAGTGTATGTATTCACAGGGGTCCATGTATGCAACATGAATATTTGATGCCTTAACAACGTGTGTTACGTCTGAAAGGGCAGATTAAAGCATTTTATGAAATGAGCGATGTTTTTATGCAACAAACATTATTTTTCAGAAAGGTGCAAACGGGGTTCGAAGACACGTTATTACGATGCTAAATCACGATATCACTATTGAAATCTAGCATAGTGATCATATTGTTATCTTGTGTTCTAGCATCTTGATTTTGCTCCTTCGTGTCGTGTTTATGCGATATCAACATTGTAATCCAGAGGTCGAAACAACAAGGAACACATACGAAACACCGTTTTGACAACAAGAGAGTTTGTATGCAACAATTTGTCCAATATACAGTGTCCGCGGTATCGTCGCGCAGTGTAAAATTATTGTTCAAACATAGTTCAAATTAATATCAGTCAGTATATTGTCTAAAATTGAACTATTGAAGGATACAAAGTTTTTTGTTTCAATTTGATATAATATTTAAACATAAGCATGAACATAAATTTAAGGTAAAACGGTTATTTGATTAATTTTGATGTTCCATAGCATGTTAATTTGAAATATAAAAAAAAGTCGTTTTTTTCTGTCAATGTAACGCACGGCTCTCGAAAAGAAAGATATAAATTACCGTTCAATATTGACACAAGTGCTGCATCAATTGTATGCATAGTGTGGGCACTTCTTATGTCTTTAAATATAATTCGTCACTTGCCTTGAATAAACTATATCTGTCATATTTCCTTGATTACGATTTGCGTATGTGCTCCGGGGTGTGCAGCGCAGTATTGGGACATTTGATCAATTTCGATTATAAATGTCAGCGAACAACAAACTCAAATCCATCTAAATTACACTAAAACCGGACGGTCAAAACGACGACCATATGCGTTCACTTTAAAAAAAGAGGGAGGGGAAAACACGCATTAAAAACATACGATGAAACATTTAACACAATATACAACATTATTTGCGTAATATAACTCACCCACTCATCGTTCCGTCCCTCGGCCATAGTTAAGATCTAGCGTTCCTAAAAAATATATTACAATACACAATTATAATATGTTCTACTGATCATTATCATTTATGAATTCATTATAAAAAATATAACTACAATTATTATATGTATTATTATTATCATAACTATCATCATTATCGGCATCCGCAGCAGCAGTATACATAGTATAACATCGTTTGTAATAACAAAATACACATACATACATAATCTGTAATTGTATACATTCCAAACCATGAACATATATTGTATATTTGATAAATCTGTTCAAAAGTTATATCTCACTTTCTTGATTTAAGTACACATATTAATAATCTTATTATATTTGGTTTGTACTTTTAAAAAATAATTACAATTTCTTGTTTTCTTCCTATACAAAGAAAACTATTGTGATGATGATGATGATGATGATGATGATGATGATGATGATGATGATGATGATGATGATGATGATGATGAAGAATATGTTGTTAAAGTTGATTTACGTGAAGGTTTGATAAATCTACCCCGAAATGTAAATATTTCTCCCTGACAACTTCTCCGTGTCTGTAATAAACCTTGTTTTTTACGCGACATAAAAGTAAAAAGTGAAAAAAAACGTAGTTCGATTCGTTGTATTTATTAATAAAAGTTATGTATAATAATGGTATTGTGGTTTTTCATTTATTTGTTAAATCTTGATCAAACAATGTATTGTTCATTGAAATATTCGGATGTGTTTAGAGAACATTATACATAGGAATAACTTTCTTTATTCATGATCAAATTAATCAATACATGTAGTCCTATTAAATCTATAACATATTTTACAAAAGTTTAAATCTTCATAAAATAAGATTTATGGAAATTGTTATTCAATGGTAAAGTAGAAAATATACCCTACATCGTATTCATTGATTCAATACATTCAAAACATTCAATGAAACAAGATTCTATTCAAATTGTTGAAAGATATAATTACTGTGTTATGTACGACTCTCCTTCTTATTTTATCGCGTATGGACGATCTATCTCTATTGTGTTGTAATGTTATTGACAATATGGTTCAATTTTTAAGTTATGTTTTTTCAGTCTTATCAATACACCGTTCACACATAAGTATCGCATTAAATTATCAATATTTGAAACACATTTGGGTTATAGTAGAAAACATTCAAAAAATACAACTTAACAAGACTTTGACAAGACAAAATCGATTATTAATGAAACGTAAATTATATTTTGTATCAAAAACTTTAAGTAAAGATATTCATTGAGCTAATAAAAAAAATCAAAAGGAGACGTTTCATAGAAAGAAATAGAAAAACGTCAGAAAAAAAACAATAATCGCAGGTATCGATCTCTTGATATCAGAGTCAGACGAACAAATGGCAGGAGACACTGCATTAACTAAATGCACTACAATGCTTGGTGAATTACTGTGTCCAATCTATGGATATGTTAAGTTCTTACAATAAGGACGTCAAAATGTAAATATAAAGAGGCTCAACAATGAAGCATTATTTTATATCTAAGAATGAATAAACTATTGTCTTATTATATATAACGACTTGCATCCGTTTTGAAATCCTTTATTATTTTTGTCAAATTCAGATTGTTTATATAGTTGTCCCAATAATAAAGTAACGCATAGACCATCTGCGATTTTTTTAATTTAATTAAAACAATAATTATAAAATGCAAACGAACAGCTTGGGACCAATATACCTATGCTTTATACCTATTATCAAAACTATAGAGTCTTAGTATTGACTTTCTTTAAATGTTTTTACGATTATACCCTTTAGTAGAAACACATACATTACCTAGTTTCAATGACAGCTGCACAAGGGTGGTTAGTCGTGTTTCCAAGTAAACATCCGATTAATATTTACAAACACACTATATTAAAAAAAAAATACTAAAATACCCGAAATAATAATTGTTTAAAAACTTAAATATGTATATGAATGTTTTATACAGTCTAATATTTTTTATATAAAATAGAGCTCTATAACTAAGGTTAGTCAACAGCATACATTCTATTAAAAAAATTGCGGGTTCGTCTCTAACGCGACTTGAGTACACCTGTTTAAGAAACTAAACCTACTGACCATGCTGTAACGAAGATTTTTCCTTTGTGTTTTTATAAGCTTCACATATACCGACAAAAACTGATTGGTATTAAGTAATTTGTTTTGAACATGTGTTCAAACACTTGTATTGCATAAAAGATTTTTACGATGCACTTCTCATAAATCATCGACGAAACAATTTTCGTAAACTAGATTCAATAATATACTTTCTGATTGAATAACATGCTTGAATGTATAAAATCACAGTATTATACTAATAGACATATATGTTATAACTTTTTACAAGTCATATAAGTAAGTTAAACAAAATTACTTACCATGGTAGTATTTGTATTGTGATCACTCCGGTTGCCAGTCGTCATAAGTATGAATAAGAGTACATAACAACAGGCTACACAGCAGTAGGCTACATTACAGTAGGTAACTTAAACTTATCGATACACTGAAATCAAGTTATCCCAACCTTTCAAAGGTATCACCTATATATATGTATAAACTTGGAATTGCATCACTTTATTTATAAAAAAAATATGATGATTATGAATTTTATTAAAGTTGTTATTAATGTCAAAACTACATTATTTGGCCTTAACACCAACATTACAGCTTTTAGTTGATATTTGTATTTATTTCATATCACGGTGTGTCAACGAGTTAATAGTCTGTCGCTATTGTGCATTAAACGCTATTGAGTAATACAAGTGTATTTAAATGTTTATTTGAATAACAATGTTTTGAGGTTAACTTTTATTCACACGTGTGTGTTCGTGATTAATTGTGGGGTTCGAAGCGTCATTCAAACGGTTAAAAACCCCAACGCTTTGCTTTGACTGTTGCAAGACCGTGACCCAATCTTTAATCAGCGTTATTGTGTATGTCATGTTGTATTAATTGTCATGTATTGCATAGGCAAAACTTTACTTGCCTTATATAAATGACTTACGGGTGTATGGAGTTTTATTATTCCAATATGTTACATATTAAGCGTATGCATACTAGCAGGAAAGAGTTTTGCTTTGTCAACAATAGTTCTCGCAAAATTTCTCGGCGAGCAGAGTCTTTTGACAAACCGACAATTTCTTTCATCTTATTCGAAGAATAAGCTGTGTTTTTTTGGTTGTTCTTATCGCATATTAAGGAGCATTTCGGAAAAAATACAGTTATTATTATCTGCGAATATGGAAAACTGGTGGAATGATAATTACTCCGACATAATTGAGATAAAATTTCAATAAATTTGGACATTGTTTTTCCAACAAAGACGAAGCAAAATCGTACAAACATTGACAATCTGTAACGAAAACTTTCCGTCGATCCGATTTAAATTCGGAATGATGTTATGGTGAAATGGTCAATTCGTCAACCATCGTAACAACGTCTTTAAACAGAACATCATAAATGCTAAATTTAGTTTTTTCCACAAATCTGCAGATGTTCTCTCAATTGTATACAATAGTGCGGTTTTGGAATGGAAGCGCGTGCGTCCATTGTTCACTACGTTTCGGAAAAAATAATATATTGATCATCGCACAATGACCACATGAATTGCCTGCAATTCAACTACATGCTTCTCTGTTTATATTTGGATTTTGCCAGTGTCCAGGTCGACCACATTATATCCACTGACGTATTATCGTCACTGTGTCCTTAAAGGCCCTATAAAGGTGACGATCCGTAATTATTTACCGATTTTTAAATATTTTTGTCATATTTTGTTTGTAAAGGTTATCAAAAAACAATATATATGCTAATATATCATAAAGAAATGAGCAATACAACTTGTTTTGAGATCAAAATATAGTGTCCTCCAAGTCAATGGTTTTTACAAACAATCAGTTTATTTACATCGCTGTTTACTTGGGAAAGTGAAACTGAAAGTGACTCAGGTCACCAAACAAATATCGTTGAGTTTCAACGTTTTCCGGTATCACTCACAAAGTAGGTCTCTTCTAAATGGTTAAAACGTTTGTAGTGATCTAATAAGTTACTTTCTGCTGGTAAAAAGTTGTTTAAAATAGAATAAAAATAGAATTTTCTTTCGGCCATTTTAAGCATACGTCACCGATTTGAGGCTACACACCACGTAAGTTGTAAAGTTGTAAAAATTTCTTCCAATTATGAAACGGGTATATCTTCCATAATTCTAGACAACGTTGCACCTACATGTAAGCTGTGTTAGGAGCATTTATTATTCAAGAGTAACTGAAATCCGGTAAAAATTAGACATTTTATATGCATAATAATTGGATTTGTCACCTTTATAGGGCCTTTAATGATCAAATCATTAACTTCGCACATAAAGTTTCCGTATGTAGCTGTACCACCAGAACATACGTACCTGTAGTCAGTGAAACGTTTTTTTCGATAATGGTGTTACCATCTATCTGAACTGTATAACACTTGCCATCCATGCATTTTACCATGACAAGTAACTCAAAGGTCTTTTCTCACAATGAAACGTACCCAAAAATCAGACTTAAGTAATATTGCAACTTGTCACGCCCCTTATAAAAATATGCATGCAAATTTCACTTAGAATGTTGTTACTAGAGTGTCCCTTTGTCTACATATATATAAATGTGTGCTACAACAAACTCTATATGTCTATTTATTCACCAAACTTGAAGTTTATTCCAAGAATAATACATATGCAGTTTAAGTTTGAACTTAACATACACTGGCATGCTTTGTGCATACCTTGAGGCCAAATGTGCGGTTTGAACCTCCTTAAAACTGGTTAAACCCCCCAATGATTCACTTTGAATTGTCCGTCCCAATGCGGTGACCTCAGTGTTATTCATGAGTGTATTTTTTTTATCTATGTGTGTCTCATGTCTGTAAGATGTGTTGAGTGTCATACGGTCCGGCATTGGTTTCTTTCCATATATAAAGTACGAAGAGGTATTGTAAGGTTTCTTTCGTAATGTTGCAATTGAAGTTTTCCTTCCTTAATTTGTTTTAATCAAATAAGTGATAACATTAAAGACTAAATTCAAGAACGTGTGAAAGTCAATGCACAGCGTAAGTAAATTTGTAAAACGGGGACATGCTTTTCGTAAAACACGTGTTGTTGCATTCATGCGTAGTGAATATAGTTGTAATGAAACTGAAGAGGCAGTGTCAGAAGAGTAATTTGTGTTATCGTCAGATAGTATAATACGATAAAGAAAAATCATTAAACAAAACAATAGTTAAATTATTAAAGCTGGGGTCATCAAGTTAGAAATATCAATGGTAAACATCGGGGTCTTAAACCGATTTAAAGGATAGCCAAACTTCACAATTAGACCAGAAAAAAAATAACTTAGACAGGAACGGACACAATTAACAGCATATATATTACATAACATATTAAGATCACCGACAAGAATCTTTAAATTTGAAAAAAAGAATGAGCGCTAAAACCGTTTAGATGGCAAGCCTAGCCTCATACATAGCCCATATTACGAGCACGGTACAATGTAGTCTTAAACCGAGCATTTCATTACAGATCACATTGGTATTGTTAACGTTTTCTATGGTTAAGTCAATTTAATTTAATCAATACATGCGCTGAAAGCCGCGAACGTCTTTTTAAAATGTGCTTTTTGAATGTTATGGATTGTCAAAATAATTATTAAACCATTAGATCGACAGGTAATCCGATACTGGTTCAACACAAATAAGTGGAAGCCACATTTTCAATTGGATTGCCACAGTATTGTAATTGTGCATGCACTTAAACTGAAGTCCGCATAATAGCTTAAAATTATTTATCCATACCTAAAAATAATTTATGATTAACAATATATCTTACAAATAATAAACAAACTAAACTGTGTAAGGTACAGTGATAAAGGTAGCACATTTAAATAACCAGAGCATAATGATACCACCAAATATCTGCAAATAAAACATGTTAACAAATATATTTAATATCATATAACTTAAGAACGTGTAATTTGCACCTGAATAACTAAATTTGTACTGAATTATTTACGACCGGTTTACTGGTTATACATACTCTGATGTTAGAAATGTCAGAATATATTGATTTGAATACGACTTCCAAGGTTTTGGCTTTACAGCAGTATGCTTAGTATGTTAATTGAAAGTATGGACACACTTTTAAATATTTGAACATCATACTATCAATCTTCAATTAAACCAAAGCCATTTTACGGACTAAGACTCAGTGAACCAACAGTTGTTATATTTTTTTTATAGGTTTAACAAGACAAAGACACTGGTTTTATGATGCGATTATAAATAATATAGAAATACTGAAACTCCAGAAATATTATCAGGAGAGAACTTATTGAGCGCTTGTCTTTTATTGAAGGCAAATGTTAAATGGCCTTTTCATACTGAACAACACATAAAATACACACTTATACATAAACGCATATCATACCTCAACGTCCCCTTTTTTTTAATGGAAAAATTCGCTACGACGCTGCTTTTTAGCGGGAATGAGTATGATTTTGACGATTATCATGCTAAAAATGACGTCATGAGCACTTGCGCTTAATATTTGTAAAATAAGGTTTTTACTGTTGTTTTTTTTTGTGTCTAAAATATATAACATATTGTTAACACATTGTTTGTTCTGTTGAATCTGATTCTATTTTAACTCAAAATGATGACTTTATAGTTGATTCCCAGTAACATGACCTATCTCCGAACATCGACTGATATAACAACTTCCTGTTGAAATGAAGATAAATGTCTACCTCTGCGGTTATAACAGGCGTATTAATTATATGGTTACTGTACATAAAAAAGGCGCTATCTTCGGTCAGTTCGTCAGTTGTTGGGCAGTATCTAATTAGGGGATTCCAACGTTACAGTTACTGAAGAAATCTGCTATCGTCTGATTTTTCCCATCCTGATGCTTTTCTTGGAACAGCCTCTAGTTCATGTATAGCTGCATCTGAATAGTCGTCCAGACATGTAAACAGTTCTCAAGCTGTGGGTACATTAGTGTGTTCAATGAGTTGGATTTACTTAGTTCCAAAACGAACTTCGAAGTTAGATTTCAAATAAAGCAAATGATTGTATGCATCAACACTTTACAGCTGCTTAAACCAAAAGGACCATTACAGTCTAGTTTACTCCTAAGTAGCGAGGCGACAATTATAAAAATAGGCTCACCAGCGGTTCTAGCTGTGACTTTTGAAAACATTGCAAATACTGAGAAAGCTGATGTAAACCTTGACGATAAAGTCACGATGGCAATAGTCAAAAACGTTAAAGATTCCATCCAATACTCTGTCTCAAATCAAATGAATGGTGGAATATCGAATCGGATCGAGTGCCTTGAAAATGACAACCAGGTACTGCGCGATGAAAACAAAATGTTGCGAGACCGAGTAACGGACCTGGAAAACGTGATGGGTGCCAGCGAGCAATATAGCTTGCAAAATATGTTTGCATCTTCGAAATATCGGAAAGTACACAATCAAATTAATGCACACAGATCTGACCCAACACTGTGCGCAGCTGCTGTTTGTCGCACGTGGACTTGCGAAATTTAAGAAAAAACACGGCGAAACAACCATCCCAGCTGTCAATCAGAACTTTAAACTTACAGAATCATGTATATATAGAACTACAATCATTATATTTCCAATCGGTTGTTGACCTTTGTGACTCACGTAGATCACAAAATCGTTTTCCTTTGTGTTGTCTCTACTAAGCACTTGATTATTTAACTAAAAAAAGCAAGACCCTTTATCTTGTTCATAGTTCATAGTTTGAAAGCTATGTATGCATATTTCAACAGGTTTCTTACATTTTACTATCAAATACTTTTACATCACAATATTAACAATATTCAAATTTAAAAAAATAAGTCCCTTATCACAACTACTGGAAAAGAGGTTACAACAATTCCCATTCTTTACTTTTACGCAAATCATTAAAATAATTAATTTCATTAAGCACATGGTAGTGCAAAGACAGATACGATTTTGCTGCTTTAAGAGTGGGTCTAGTTTTGTTCATTTTACAATTATAAATTAACATTTTTATCAAAACAAATAATTAATGTAAAGGTCCGTTTGTATTTGCATGTAACAGTATAAAGGAAGGCATATTTAGAAAATTCGAAAAATGATTACATAAAGAAACCAATTCTGTTATTAACTGATTGACATGCTTACATTCCCCAAAAAACATATTGAATAGTTTGACATTCAGTTTCACAAAAGGTACAGTTGGCTGTACTGGCAAGTCTAATTTTATATAAGAAAGGGTTTGTACCTGTGATTATTTGTATAGTTCTGTATTAAATTCACTGTAAATTGGTATCTTTTGTTATACGAAAGGGCATATACCAAAATATGACGCAATTATTTTGTTTCAATACATTTAAAAATGTTCGACCATTTAGCTATACACACTGTCAAAGATTCGTTTTTTTTTAACTTATTTCATCAAAAGGTTTTGTACCCTTTGTGTTTGTTAAGATGGACTTTATGCTAGGGGATAAAAGGCTTCATAAATATGGTGTCATTAGAACTTCTGACTTTCATGTACCTTGTCACATCGTTAATTATACATAGGAAAAATAGGTAGTTTGGATGGAAGTTATATACGTTGCAAAATTCATCATGACTGTAAAAGTTGAAGAATTCAGTAGCGTGCATTAAATCCCCAATAAAATGAACGCCTTTTCGAACCATGATTTAAAAAACAAACATTTTCATTACCAATTGTTATGTCAGAGTTATAGATTATGACTCAAAAGCTGATTTTAAAATAGTTCTTTTTTACAAAGTTCATCAAATGAGTTCAATGTATTTGTCCAAAATTGATTATGTTTATTAAGTTTTCGGGATGGTGACATCCACAGTTATATAATTGTATTAACAATATTAATCCATTTCCCATTACCAGTGATTATTCTATAGAAACATGAGCACTTCAGAGAGTTAATAAAAGAAAACAAGCATATCATCTTTAAATCTTCTTCTGTTTATTCTTTTTTTATTATTTTAGAATATTTTTGCTAATTCGTGGTTTACCATTCCACACAATCGTTTGAGCAGATGTCAGTATAGCTGCTTTTGCACTGTTTAACATTTTATATTTTTAGCATTTTCATATTGTTTTACTTTATTGCTACATTTTGTGAAATGCATTCACATTTAAATATATGGTAGTATGTACGTTTTTGTTAATTTTCATCGCCATACGGTTGCTAACTATAATCGATAGCAAACGTTTTATATTGTACTTTTGAATTATACTATTTGTAGTTGTACTGGTTCATAGTATAAAACTGTTCATTCTAGGGTTTTTATCATGTGCCCATTTATACATCCAAAAACAACATCACATAGCATGATATTGATATCAAATATACAAAATACCATCATATTTAATTTATGTGCCTCTTTGTCTTTCTATTTTCAGATCTCTCTCATATATTAATCTTTCATCTGATGCAGTTCTATAGCAAACGGGGTACTCAAATTTAAATATCAGTCTTTGCGAAATATGTCCGCATGGTCAAATGCAACAAAAGTATCATGTTAGCATTTCTGGCCTATCTCGTCTTATTTGGAGCATATAATTATGTTGTACACAAAACAGAGATCAGACAACGCTGTCATGGTTGCATATAGATTACCAGTCATTTTCCACTTCCGCTACACGTATTATATGCATGCCAATCATGGCTAAATGTCATCAGCCTCTTTTATTACAATTTAATGTGAACACGTCTATGAATTTATCGCTTAGCATTGCATACACCTGTAATCGTGTTCTAATAGGGACAAACGAACATACTGATATTATTTTTCTAATAAATCTTCTAAAATGTGTCTTGTTGTAACATATGTTTAGATCTCTATACTCTTATTACGATCATGTGATAGCCATCCAAACCCAGAGCATACTTTGTCTGATCCATCTTTGAACGCAATTTCAAACAATTCCTCATTCATTCCCAATGCCTCCGCAACAAACTTCGTAAGCTTTAAAATAAAATATGAGTTCAAGAGTTTAAAGCGGCTGTAATACATACATTGTTGGTGTTTTGATTTCTTATGTGAGTGAAAAAATATTGACTTATATTAAAAGATATAAAACGATATTAAACTGGTATTTACGTATTTATCAATTATTGCTTGAAGATGTTGTTGTTTTGGGTTTTTTACTTACCATGTGATTTTTTGTAAAATATTTTAGAACGTATGGCATGTTAGTTAAGCTATATTTTCATTTCAAGGAAGTAGTTACACGCCTTTTGTTGACTTAGAAATAATTTTCTTTTCCATTTGCATAAGTGTACATAGATGTTATGAATTTAAAAAGTGTTTACTTATAAGATTATCATTATATATAAATAATTTCAACAATACATTAACCACTTTCTATGAAGTAGCACAATACTGCAAAAGAATATTTATATGTTTTTTAAAAGCGTATTTCTGTTACATATAACCATGCATTTAATACCTAGTCCATATATTGATCAAAAGGACATTATACAAAAGAAAGTATAAACATTGTTATAATGATTATTGCCTAGGAATCAAACCTAAAAAAGAGAAATGTCCATCGAAAAACAGCAAAATAAAAATATTTTGAACTATTACAAGAAAGTGTTTGCTGTTTCATCATGTTGAGTAATAACTGTGCTTCACATACTGAAATGTCTATCGTCTTTAATGAAATATGAACGAAGATAAAGCATGTTTTATTACGTGGTATGCAAGATGTTGTAGACACTTTGATTCCCGATAAAGGACACGTCGGATAACGGAGACTGAGATGATTGGTTAAAGAAGTGTCAATGACAATGTGGCACCCGACTCCTTAAACATTTGAATTTCCTCAAATACGTTAGTAAACTTTAAATGTAACATGTTGTAACATTAATAGACATATTGATATTTTGATTCGAATAGCAAACACGTTCTTCATGTATTTTCAAGTATGTTTGTTGTGTTGAAATATGTACTGATCATCCAGTTCATGCTGATTTTCGATGGAATTTTCTCTTGTTTTTTTTTCAAGAAATGCACCATTCTTCCGCGAATTTCTTTCTTCGCAATACGCTATACATTTTTTTCGTTGTTCCGTGTCTGAAAACCCATTGAACATGACATTAGTCCAAAACAACTTAAGAACTCACCTCTCGCTACTGTTACTTTTTGCCCGGGTCTACACTGTATCATATTAAAACCACACACCTTGAAATGAAGTACAGGTTAATCAATACATATAGATGCAATTTAAAAGTGTGCAAAATTTTCATTAAATCTATAGTAAGCAAGCAATTTATTATTTTTCAACCGGGAATTACCGCTTTTAAAACCGAAAGTAGGATTTCAATATTATACGTCCATTTCGACAAAGGCGATTATTTTTAAGTTTTAAAGCGCAAAAAGACGGATTTCTACCTTGTAACCAACAGATATATTCTTATTGGCATTGATAAAAATAAATCTATAGCCTTGTTAGCATGTAATTTATTATTTTTCAAACTGTACAGCTTTTAAAAACGAAAGTAGGATTTCTAGACGTATACGTCCATTTCGACAAACGCGATTATTTTTAAGTTTTAAAGCGCAAAAAAGACGGATTTGTACCGTGTAACCACCAGATATATTCTAATTGGCATAGATAAAATATGTTTCTTATTTATACTTTAATTTACTATACCAAATAAGGTGTGTGGCTTTAAGTGTAACCGACATAATTGATGATCCAGGTATTAATACACACACTTCATCAGCAAGTGTCCGTAGAAAATTGATGAACAATTTACAATTAGTTCAAGAAGGGGTTTGGTTTTGGCATAATTTTTGGTTTGCGTTATGTATTTTATTATAAGGGAAGTATTTTTTTTCAGAAAAAAAGCATGTTCAGTAAACTGTCAAATGTCATAAACGCGTGCACAACTTGCATATAAAAGAAACAATCCACGCGTAAAATGTAAGCTTTTGGTGTTCACGAGTGTCAGGTCAATGTTGTCGAGCTATATTTCTATGGAGTTTGTTTCTCCGAGATATTTGTAAAATGTGAACATTATTCAAAGGCAAACAGGATACACGCATTGTTAATACCTACACGAGGAATATATTTATTCGTGTTTCACGTTAAAAGGCGTATCTACAGATATTGGAATCCAACAAATATGCAATGTTGTGTTTGAAGTTTACTGTGGAGGGACGCCAATGCAGATCGCTACGTTGTTCGAACAGACATTTGAAACCAATAAATAAGCCACGTTGTCTTTACAGTTTACTGCGGAGTGACGCCATTGCAGATTGCGACGAGATATAAGGATATCGGAATTATTAAAATCCTTCTTTAATGACCGAGCGACCTCTACCGGAAAGGCCGCGTGATTCGAGGAAAACTCGATTATACCACTGACATCTTTCAACTCGTCCTAGACATCGGCGCATTTGAGGTCGCCATTTCTTTTAGCGGATTCCGGATATGATGTCACGCGTGTGAAATATTTGACAGACTGGTCACAAACACCGCCGAGTTCGTTCAACAGCCAACCAGTCATGTTGGACTACTTCCGGCAAAGAGCGTGTTCAGTTCAGAGTTTTTTTTTACTGTGTTTGCGATAAGCAAATCTTTGGTTGGTAATATTACAGAAAGCGCGCGAGATTTACCGCTACCTAAATCACTTTTTGGCGCCATACAGTTAGAAAACGTGTTGACATGAAGTGTTTGATAAATTATTGGCAGCTAATTTTTTGATTTTTTTTTACAGCTGGGTATTAAATGATTTGTGCTTTACTAGAATGTGTTGATATTCGCGGACTTGGAGCATGGATCATCAGACTGACTGGAATATCACTTGCCTTGCTACGCTTTGAAATGAGCCTCCTTTTGGGAAAACTTGATTTAATGAAGGTGCATTAAGTATCGCCCAAGATTAGCCTGTATAGCGCGCAAAGGCAAAACAAGGACGATACTTTCCGCTTTTATTGATTTTTTTCATTTATAGGAAGTGTCTTTTAAACAAAAATTCAATATAAGACTAAAAAGTCTTTCCTGATTAGCCTGCGCGGACATCACAGGCTAATATCGGACGACATTTTACGTACATGCATTAAGCCATGTTTTCCCAGAACGAGGATCAAATATTCAATCATGCTCAGCAATAATAATATTTAAAAATACATCCCAACACAAACGCGTATGCAGAATAGTTAACATTAATTTATTAACAAAATATCAAACAAGAATTATAAAATAACAACGAAACTCATCTTCAGCAAAACCAACGCCATGCAATGAAACATTCAGGACAGGTTATAATTGAGTTTCGTCTGCGTGCATCCCTGTAGTAGTGATCACCAAAACTGAGTTCAAATACTTTAAAGGAATTCACAAGTTCATGTCCGCTCCAGTAAATTTCGATGACGTCATATTTGGTTGGTTGTGAAGTCTTCAAACTGACGTTTCATTCCGTAAGTTGTCACAACGTTTAGGAGAAATTTGGTAAACCTATAAAATAAAACAAAATTAAGATTCTGACAATTGTTCAAATTGTTCAAGTAAACAGAATAATTTGTATTACTAGAACTATATACCTAAATATGCATTAAGGTCGGGAATTTTTAGATTAAACAGTATGCTACATAAAAACGATCACATGCTTTATCTCGTTTAATGTAAATAATGTAATATATCGAACCTTATCTAGAAGTTCCTTGGCAGCCGCATGAAACTTATAGCACTCCGCGTGGAATCGGATATTCTCCGTACGACCCAGTTTTACACATCTTTCCACGAAATCCAGACTGGCCCCGGGAAGATCCCGAATTTCAAACTGACTTGCTCCGCAGAATAGACCTGCTACAGTGTCTTCATTAATGTTGACCGCCCCGCAGTGAGTGTACTCAACTAGCAATCGGAACACTACGGCGTCGTAGTTCGTAATTGGAATTTTCAGTTTCTCCGATAAAATCCGAGGAAGTCCGACGGACGTCTTGCCTTTGAACTTTTGAGTTTTGGCGATTTTTGGTTTTTTGCTTGTTCTGAGATGTATGTGTTTTTGGATAAGCTCAAACATGATTCTGTAAACAAAATAGAAGATATGAAGTACACAAAAAGGGCGGGAAATATTCAGTAATTGTAATTTTCAATTATTTATATTTTGAAACAAGTGTGCAAATTAAATATATAATATAAATTGATGTAAACTTATTACCTGCTTCTAGATGCCATTACTGCTTTCAATCCGTCCACGGGTACAGCACGTGGTCCGACTAGAAACGTGACGTCACACATCTCGGGCATCGCAAGAATTAGTTGCATATCCGCGCATAGCTCATGCGCACTCGTAAACTGTGATTCGAGATAAAAATTCGTTTGAGGTGGGTAAACGCTGTCGACAGACGACAGTGCCCCACATGACGTCACTGAATCATATGACGTCACAGATACGTTGTCCGAGTCATTAACGGAAGAGTAGCCGGAAGAGGAATCTAAAAGTAAAAATGTTGAATACACTGTATATACAAACTGAATTAATGTTGAATATATACAAACTGAATTACTAACACAATGTCGTTGTAACTCTACTTATAAATATATGGAAAAAACTGTTCCGAACCTATGGGCATCGTATATATAGTATACTCTTCTTTAAAGTGTACAAAGATTATCCCAAAATGTTATATTTTAACTAATTTCGCATCATTTTTTATGTCTGTTTATTAACTTCATAATCGATAATTATTAATAAAATATGGCAGATATGTTGTGTTAATAATCTCCTTGTAAAACTTTGAAAATGTTAAGTCATTTTATACCTGTGAATTAATAATTAAATATGGCAGATTCGTTGTAGAGTTTATCTCGTTTGTAAGCTTTGGAACTGTTAGTTATATTATATGTGTGTTGCTTACATGTTCACAATTGAACATTATTGTGTGTTTTTTTATGAAATTTAATTGTCAATTAAAAAATAATATTTACATACCATCGAATTCAAATTCCATCTTTAAGTTATAGAAATGCAATTTCCAAAGCTCTGAAGTATAGCTGTTGATTGTTTTCACGGTGAATTGGCTTGCATGGCGGCTTCAGACTCTTAAATACGGTTATCACGATAGACTCGGATTGTCACATCGAGTGAATATTGTTTGACACGTAGTGATAGACGTCCGTGATACGTGAACTTATACCAGACTATTTCTCTGCACGTGAACTATTCAGTATCGATAATGTTTGTTCGCGACTTTAACTTGACGGTTGTATTTGTCACAACTTGAAGTTGTAGTTAATTTAGCTCCTAACATATTTGTCTGTTTATTAGTATAATAATAAAAATGATATACTTAAAATAATACATTTTTTATTTTAGGTTAGTTTCCATAAATATTAACGGCATAATAGCTAATTGCCACCCTGTCACATAAATACTTTGTAAAAATGGGATTATTTGGAGTTTTCCGACCACTGTCATGTATTATATTTTATATGTATTATCTTTTCACATGACCTTTTGATATCGCTATTATAATATGGTTAAGACTTACGATGTATTATGTACAAGTCGTACTAAATATCTGTCATGTTCTGCTCTGTTCAGAATATTTGCGACTTAAGCATACATGTATACGTTCATCATCAAAAAACAATAAAGCAATAATGCTAACATGAATACACATGCGTCAAATTAACAACAACAAAAAAACATAGAAAGACAAAGTGAAAGTAAAAACGTACAATTAATTGTTGTGCATTTAAAACAACCATATGAATATTCGTGAAAGTGTAGGATGTTAGAGAAGGCTCATTCTGTTTTAACAAAGTTAAATGAATGTTTGATATCCGTAATTGATTGAAAACAATTAATGCAGTCTGACATTATGTACACAATTTCGATTTGGGACAAAAAGACGATATTCTCTAATAAATCTATATATTATCGACTCTAAAATTAAAATCTTTAATACAGACATTAGCTTGACGTATCAATATAGATTTTCTGGTCTCATTCAATAATTTAAAAACTAAAACATACTTGGTCTTCTTTTGTGAACATCAGGTATAAGTGTATTTCTAAAATTATCGTATACAGGACATATTCGAACACAATGGTACTCATCCTCAATTTCATTAAGTGTTCAAAATTTACATATTCTGTCATTTCTTGGAATGTGTTGGTGCCTACCAGTTTCTATAAATAAACATGAGGGGACAATCTCAATTTTGCTATAATGTTCCTTAATTTCGAATGTTCTATTTAGTCAATCAAGTAAATTGATCTTTCGAAAATGGGTTTCAATTCTTCGTAAAATCATAGTGACGAAGTGCCATTTATGCCAGTTCGCCATTTTGGAAATAAACAAATCGTGTAATATATTGCGAACTATAATAATAAAGATGTTTACCTTAACATAATCCGAATACAACCACACGTGATAAAAACCTGAATATTTTAAAAGTTTCCGAACGTTTGATGTGAATGACTTGGAGTTAGAATAATCACATGCTTCTTGACATTGTCTACGAATACTATTGCTAATACAGTTGGACGATTTTTCGTTGCAAAATTTAAAAATATTTAACTACTCGTAAATATCGACGTATATACATCGGGTATCTACCTACGTCGGCATATACAGAATTTGAGTTTGTAGAAGCTTTCACATGTTAAAGCCATTTACAGAATTTGCGTTGGACTCGCTCAATATTTTCAGCTTAAGTAAATCCTCACGTAACGCTTCGCAAATTAGGACTCGAGGCAACATAGGCATTAAACAGATTGAACATGATTGTAACAGGTACATTCAAAGATTTCGTAACAGTAAATAATGAGTTCATAGCTCAAAGCGTTTTGGCTGATAAATTGTTTTTGGTCTGTAAAGCACCGCTGCTTGACATGACTATAACTTATAATTAAAATTGTTCACGATTTCAATTGGATTATTGTTATACATCCAACTTTATCCATTTTTGAATCTGATTTTATGAAAAATAACTTTTTTAGTCTTGTCGACACTGACCGTTATATTCCACTTCGGGCAATACTCTTGCAAATTGCACAGGGAAGATTGTAAGCCCTCAGCAGATTGTGAGATTAATACTGCGTCGTCGGCGAGAAATAGAAGATAAATTGATGATTGATATATAGTAATGCCAATATTTACATCAGCTTGTAAGTGCAACTCAATGACATTTAAGAATAATTAAAACACTGTCGGCGAACATGTCTCTCCTTGTAAGAAACCGATGTCGGATAAAAAAAATAGGAAATACTATTCATATGTTTAACATCCAATTTAATCTGATCATACATAGATCGAAATACGGACAACAATTTGCCATCGATACTAAACCAGAGATGCATACGATCCGTTAAGTCATATGCCTTTAAATAATCGACCGAACAGGAAAATAGTTTGTGTTTATTATTGATATGACGCTCAAACAATGATTGAATGACAACTAATGCTCGACTGTACTATAGTCCGATGTAGCATGAGATTAGTCAGACCGTGAACATCTTCAGACTTACCGGAAGACACAGAGGACTGCGCATAAAATCAAGCTACATAATAGCCGTGAGAACTATCAGAATGCTAACTAAGGTAAGATTGAGCAACGATTCTTTCCATTATTAAAATATTGCAATTATAACAATGACATTCTATTCATATTTCTACATGAAAAACTAAAATTATAATTTACCTGTACATTTACCATGGTTCGTTTGCATGTATGATAAACGACATTGAGTGCAAAAATTATAGAATTTGCCAATCTGCACTTCGATGCGCTCAACGTCTTGTTCATCAGACTAACTCGGCCACTTTAAGAGTTAAATTGACTTTTAAATTGAATTAAAACGATTTCAACACAAGTACGATCATAACTTGGACATCTTATGTCTTAAAAACAAACACACACAATAAGTTACATATCAGATTGTTCATTTGTAACAGGCCGATACAAGGAAGGCACCTTCCTTAGCAACCCTATGGTGGTATCTTTTCTATCAATATGTTGAGACTGAAAGTAATCATTTTAATAAGCAAACACAGATATCTTCTAAGACTGTGAGATTTTTCAGATAAACACTATGTATGCAATAATGATGTTGATGAAGGTGGTAGTAGTTGTGAATTGTCTTTTTCATTAGTAAATAATGTTTATTTCCCATAAGATTTGTCAGACCAACTCTTTGTATTCAATAATATTAATAATGATGATGAAGGTGGTAGTGGTGGTGACGTGTCTTTCTCATTAGTTCATGATAATTACTGCCCGTGAAGTTTGTCAGACCAACTTTAAGTATGCATAATGATGATGATGAAGGTGGCAGTGGTGGTGACTGGTCTGTCTCATGAGAACGTGAGTATTATTGACTGTGAGAATTATCATACAACCTCAAAGTATGCAATTATAATGATGATGATACAGGTGTGAACGGTTGTGGCTTTTGTTTATCATGATAAAATGATTATTGACACCCGTGAGATTTTCAGACCAACTCTACGTATGCGCTTATAATGATGATGAAGGTGGTAATGGGGATGACTTGTCTTTCTCATGATAACATGATTATTACTGCCCATGAGATTTTCAGACCAAATCTATCTATGCAATTATAATGATGATGAAGTTGGTAGTGGTGGTGCCCTTTTTTCATGATAGCATGATTATTATCGCCCGTGAGATTATTATTGCCAGTGATATTGTCAGACCAACTTTATGTATACAATCATACTGATGATGAAGATGATAGTGGTAGCGACTTGTCTTTCTCATGCGAACATATTATATTTGTTACTGCCCGTGAAATTTAACAGACTTTATGTATGCAATTATGATGATGACGAAGCATGCAGTGGTGGTGACTTTCTTTCTGATGAGTACATGATTAGTACTGCCTGTGAGATTTGTCAGACCAACTATGCGTATGCGATAATGATGATGATGAAGTAGCGATGTTGACTTGTCTTTCTCATTAGTATATGATTATTTCTTCCTGTGATATTTTTCAGACCAACTCAATGCATGCAATAATTATAATGATTTAGGTGGTAGTGGTGGTGTTTTTCTAATTAGCATATGATAAGTGCCTGTGAGATTTGTAAGACCAATTTTAAGTATGCAATTTTGATGAAGACAAAAGTGGTAGTGGTGTTGACTTGTCTTTCTCATGAGAGCACATGTTTATTACTGATTGTGAGATTGCTCAGACCAACCCTATGTATGTTATCACGATGACGATGAAGGTGTTGGTGGTGGTGACTTGTCTTTATCATTAACATATTATGATTACTGCCGGTGAGATTTGTCAGACCAATTTTATGTATGCAATAATGATGATGATGATGAAAGTGCAAGTGGTGGTGACTTGTCTTTCTTATGATATCATGACTATTTCTGCACGTGAGTTTTGTCAGACCAAATCCATTTCCACGTAGGAAATAATAATGATGACTTAGGGAATGTCGGTTTTGACTTATCTTTCTTATTAGTATATTATTATAACTGCCAGTGAGATATGTCAGATCAACTTTATATATGCACAAATGATGATGATGAAGGTGCTTATGGTGGTGACTTGTCTTGGCTGATTTTGAAAATGATTGTGGTTCGTCAAACCAAGGGCCGCCAGGGGACGGAAGGTGGTTATGGTGGTGACTTGTCTTGGCTTTGATTGAAAATGGTTGTGGTTCTTCGAAAAACAAGGACGCCAGGGGCCAGGGCAGGTTCCGTTATATTTCTATTATAAAACATTGATAACACACTAGTTATAAATCATGCATGACCTTTGTTAAAAAATCCGATCCTCATTTTCAGATCATCAATAGAAATGTGTGTCTGCTTGCCAGGGAGATGACAACTAGTTGGTCTTCTCAAAAGCACAGCAATGCAATTAAGTTTTCCGTGTCCGCGTAAACCGCTGAACACTGGACAGCTGGAAATTGTACAGTATTTACATTCTTAAAGGTTGGTTTTATTTCAATAGTTTAGTGTGTATAGTCTGTGTTCATGTCTTTTTGAAGATATAGAAACACCAAATCAGAAAAATATGGGTTTGATTCCCAGTCTGGCCACTATGCATGTGGGGACTGGTGATGAAATTATTTTTATGGCTATTCTCCTTTTGTCTATATGTTGATTATTGTTGATGTCTTAATAAAATAAGGGTATCATCAATATGCAATGTTTTGCTGTTGTTTTGCTATTGCTTAAATGTTGTTATTGCATGCATGAATACAGTTGTAACAGCGAATTTCGATCATGAGTTTATCCCACTGTACAATTCTAACGTGTTCTGCTCATTTTTTTGGAATATGGCAATATGATTAAGATTAAACAAGACTCATTACTTGTGTTGACAGTTCTGTATTCTTTGTCGTAGTAAATTGTTGTTTCAATGGTGAACTCACATGATATAGGGGTATGTGCCCTATCAGATCCCCATCATGAAATACAGATTGTGCAAAATGAAATTGTTGTAACACCAAAATATATGCTCATAATTAGCAGCTAGTATATGAATTACACCCTTTATTGTTTATTATAAAGGTTCGTTGTATTTATACTATGTTGTCATGTTATATTATTAAAAACAACAAACATGATTATGTTGCGAATAGTTATGAGGCTGTTTCGCAGAAAATCACAGAAATTTGTATTTAAAAAAATGTATATGTTATAGGATAGACAACAGTGTATGCTCTTGATGAAGCAGTCATGCCAGTGAACAGATAACCTTGTGAAGAGAATAGTTCATCGTTGTTTTCAAAACTATGTTGCCGGCAATAAATACATGTATGATCAATTAATTAATTAGCATTATTTATTATATTAAGGTTTTAATTTAAAACATTGACTTTGATATGATCGCCGTGCAGACCTGGAGGCTTTAGAGTAATCAAAGTACAAAACAATACTATTTGTTCATTTTGATAATACAATTTGAGAAATTATTTGTTTGTTTTTGTATGTTGATAAAGATTAAGTTAAGTAAGAAAAAGAATCATGAGGGAAAATGCAACGTGTAAGATAGATTTCAATTTCAACAATGTTGATAAGTTTTTTCGTTCACCACTAAAGTGAACTTTTTTTATGTTTTATTAAAGAAACCATCCAGAAGGCCAAACGCCCAATTGGACAAAGTAAGCATACGATGTTTACAATGTAAATCGATTATGATTATACAAAGTAATAATACGTTAAATAGCAGCAATACATACAAGTCTGATTAAATATTGGACTATTATATAAAGAACTATCGATGGTATATATGCAGTTAAAAATAATATAATGTTGTGAAATTGTAATCAAGCTTATTAAATACAACACTTAAGTAAATATTATACTGTATTGTACATATATAAGGTCTGCATATGACAGTTACACAATTTGTTTCATGAGGCACATGCTTAAGAGGCTAGTTGCTATAGCAGGGTGTACATGTTTGATAGTAATAGAACAATACGTGATATTACTAGAAATGTTTTCGTATATTAAGCTATATTACAGGTAATAATTATATACTTTGTACTAATCCGAAGTAACACAATTTGTTTCATGAGGCACATGCTTAAGAGGCTATTTGCTATAGCAGGGTGTACATGTTTGATAGTAATAGAACAATACGTGAAATTAATAGAAATATTTTCGTATATTAAGCTATATTACAGGTAATAATTATACTACTTTGTACTAATCCGAAGTTACAAAATTTGTTTCATGAGGCACATACTTAAGAGGCTAGTAGTTATAGCAGGGTGTACATCTTTGATAGTAATAGAACAATACGTGATATTAATAGAAATGTTTTCGTATATTAAGCTATATTACAGTTAGCTGTATTAAAATACATGACAATTATGGCTCGTGCATGTTACACAAAAATTCAATAGCCCCTGCTTGCTACCTTTACGAAACGAAAACATACGCAGTCCAAAGACTCTGGTAATAGTACAATATTTAATTAAACTGATATTATGACAAGGTGTCTGTAGCTTAACAAATACGCAAGAGAAAATGTATTGAAATGGCGACGTTTGAAATTAGTTAACAAGCATTTAATTAACCATACACAGACCACATACGAAGCAAAAATATAGATGGTACAAACGTCATTTAATAATATGCTCTATAAAAATATAGCAGTTATGAGTACAGTGGTTAAATCTGACATAATAGCTGTGATACAATTAATTACAGTTATTAAAATACTGAATATTGTCGTAGAAGACATTCAGGACCAGACACGATACTGTGATGTACTATTGATTGAATTGTAGAAGGTTGCTTATATTTTTAATTATATCATTTCAAATGTTTACAAATTAGTTTTGTCGATCCTTGTGCCACCTGAGCTTACTAAGTTGTCATCACACTGTCAGTTTGGACTGTGTGTGGATAATACTACATACAATATTATGCGTTTATATTGTGTTGTTATTGACATATTAAGTGCTTATTGTAGACTAAACATGACATTTTTCATCAAAGATTACACAATTACATTTTGATTGACATGCGTTAATTTAAAAAACATAATGGCATAGATGCATATCAATTTTCTTTTTATAGCGGTCTGCCCATACTTAAACATATTAAGCATGTTCCAGTATATTCAGGGAATCTAATGTTTATGTATTGTTTTGTTTCTGCATGCACATTTGAATACATGAAATTTTCTGTTCTAACATATGTACTATTTAAATATTGTGCCTATTTTATATTGCTTATCAAACTTTGAACACGTCGCCATGGCGTAGTGGATATGGTGTCCGCCTAACGACCGGAAGGTCACGGGTTAGATCCCCAATGTGGGAGCGTTCTTTAGATCCCTCACATATATACCAAGTACTGGTTCTAGTTCCAGGAAACGGACACAAAAGAGTTTCAAATAAGCCTTAGGCTTTCGATGTAATCGAGCTAAAATAAATATGTTTAAACTAACTTTGAACAATGTTTAAAGCTCAGTGCGAGAAAAAAATGTTATTTTTAACATTGGAACGTTCGTTTTAAATGTTTGGCAAACATGTTCATAACATGTGCAGTTAACAGCTGATACTTTTAAGTGAAACAACTACATCATTTCTGGTGAGTTGTACAATCATAAGAAATCAATAACATGCGAAGATTTCCAAACATGTTGGTCGGATCAGGAATAAATGTTTTATTACGGAGTGTAAATCAATATCAATAAATAAGTGATTCAATTGTGTTCCTGTTAGTGAACTGAACTTCAGTAAGTTTCATGTACTCTCCTACCACCTCCAATAACGTATGTTGACGTTAAATGTACTAATCGGAATTCAAATAGATTTAAATATATACATTAAAAAAAAATTCTATAGCAACCAATATCTCTGTATATTATCCCCGTCTGAAATTACTGAAATCAACGACAAATAACACTAAAGTTCGTAAAGAACATATAATTTGATGTACAGTTAATCAAAGAATATCATCTCGTTTCGATACAATATGCTACATATGCAGCTTATATAAATAACAGTTTGGACAAATGGACTAATACATACATGCTGAGGCCTTTTTTAATATGTTTATATTTTGGATTGCACATTAAATTATATATTTATCAAATGTCTGATCTCATACATGTTCACCTGTTGCTTCTTTTTATGTTCTTGACTGCTGGTGTTTCGTTTCCATGACAACCATGCTAATTGATGTTTTATATGATTTATTTGTTGCTCCCTAATGTGTTTTTTGCAGTCACCAAATAGGCCATAACATGTACTGCACATCATGAAGTATATTGCTTTTTTGATCAAATATCCGAAATCCGTGTAAAGGCCTGAAACATACAAATAACATTACTGCGTCAATATTAAGAATTAAACGCTCAAATTTCATATCTTCCTTTATCAGGTGTTGCACTTTCATAAATAAGCTAAGCCAAAAAGTAGTTTTTTGACCAGATGTGCACAATATCGTTACCAGACTAATGAGGTTTGGTATATGTAGGGGGAATTGTTATATTAATAATGTATGTTAACATTAATTTGCTGTATTAGATAAACGAAATACACGTCAGTAAATAAAATAGATTTACTGAAGCTATACTTATTAACAACCTGATTTTTATAATTGTCCTGGATTGTTATACGTGCTATGCTTGGTGAACTTTGTATTGGTATGCCGTATCATTTAATTTGTATTAATCCTAACAAGAATGACAATACTCCAGAGACTTAAGAGAATAAGAGAATATTTAATTACATATTCAGATTATTTGAGGTAAGCAATTATCAATAGCCTGTTGAATACAATTACAATCGATTAACCCATACAGTATACTAAACGTGTGTCAAAGCATCGTAACGGTAACCAAATGTTTAAAAAAAACGTACATCTCCTCTGCTTCGGAAATAAGGAAATAATGCCTACTAGTTTAATGAACCTACAGTTCTCGATGTACGTTATTACTCCGTTGGTTAGTCAATATATATATATATGTAGGACATGCTCTTTACGNCCTTTTTTCCATTTTTACAATGTTTGACAATATCTTTCTCATATGTATACTTATTTCTAATAGTTTGTGTATACTCTTAGGATCCAGAATTTGGGTAGCATATTTGTTGGTGGTTTATTTTATTTCTCAACCATAGATATATACGCAATTATTTATGTGTATGCCAAACGTATTGGTATAAACGGATTCACATATAACTTAACTAAACTCAAAGTTATATAGTATTATATATATCATATTTTTAAGTAAAGCATATATTGGCTATATACAGTATTCAAAGGAATGTACAAATACAAACAATTACAGGCAATGGTTCTATACATTCTTACAGGCATTAAACACTAATTGTATGCTTATACTCATATTATCTCCATACTTTCGCAAACTTATCTTATGTTGAAGAGTATTTTGTTTTAATTCCAGCAATGATTTTTTTTAGAACAACAATATATTGTTCGTGGGTTAACTAGCCAGACAGACACTCAATACAGTAAATTTAATTTATCTCACTTAATTATTGGATACAAAACATAAGTATCACATTTCAAATGGAGAAACGAACATGAACTTGTAAATCATTGAGCTTGAATTTTATACAATTGCAATTGCATTGTTTAATCAAATTAACTCAGCAAAACAATCAGAGAAACTTAGATTGACCTTGTTCATGGTAAAACATGCTGTGTCTTTAATCTTCTAAAGATGTAAGATCTGTTTTTCCTAAATAAACAGATGCCAACTGTTATATAATAAATTATCACCTGTTGATTTTTATCTTAAACCAGATTTGTGTTAAGGACATATCAATCGACCAGTAATGATTAAGAGTCTTAGTAAAACCCCCAAAACAACTTGGGTATTGTTTCGGCAGTTTTAAATTTGCAGATTTCTTTGATACATTCCTTTTTATAATGAATATTGAAAAAAAAATTGGTATACATGTATTGTATATGATTGACAGTCTATAAATCTCTGATATGTGTTGCGACTATGTTAATTGCTTGCATGAAACAATACGTTAATAACATGCACATACACAGGCGGTATTTGTTTGTGAGTGTCACACTGCACGCTGCAATAGGTGTGATATCGACGAATGAAAATTGCTTCTGTAAAGAGAGGGGAGGAGTTCCTCGCGGCAAAGTCTTGATGGACCAATAATCCACAACAAATAATGAATAACACCCGTATACATTCTTCCGCGCTCTTACAATAAGTTATATTAAAACAAACCTTTGAACGAACATATCGTTTAAACAATGACTAGAAACAACATCTATGGAAGGAATTGTGCAGTATTTGTAAGCGTAATGCTTCATTTATTTTGCAAAATATGTTGTGAAATTTTCTCTCTCGTCGGAGATGACAATATACTTACCGATTTACGGTCAAGCGAAACAGCCTCATACAGAGAGTTATGCCGTCTCTCAGGTACGTGTGTGGACATAAATCAAATGGGCAAGTGTTGTGCGTGTAGTTGTGAGCCATTCTGTTATATTACAGGTAGTTGTTGTCCAGACTTTATCAAAATCTACTCTTTCGGGGATGATGCAAATAATGGGATATTTGAACAAAATTGCATTCTTATGTTGTTGGATCATGCACAAAATTACCTTGTGTATTAAGTGTCCGAATGCACCTCTACATCTTAAGAACATGTGTGAAATAGAATAAAAATCAAACGAAGCAACACTTTCAGATATGGTTCCATGTGTTAATAATAAAATAAATACTTATTACAGAAACAAACACTGTGCACTTTGTCATGGAGAAACTGAAAATGATCTGGAATATTTAATTGCGGAATTATATTGCTATAACCCAGCGTTTTCAGAGGTAATCGAAATAAAAAAATATGTCTTTGAAACTCATACCTGCGTTATTAGTTTCTCTCTATTTATTCCGATTAACTCTAACGACAAAACATGTCGGATACCCATAGACAGATGTAACATAACAGGGCTATGGGCCAAATACGATTCTGATCTTGATAATGCCTGCCATAAGGATCATTCCGGCATTCGGTTCGTACACAAATTTGAGGCATCAAAATGTTTTTTGCTTTTTATGCAATGGATTTAAAGTTAAAACATTCCAAACAGATTGTAATTTTATAATTTTAGAACTGAATCGAAGCGCTTCTCCTTTTCTGGTATTTTGAAGATAGATACATCGACATCGAACGTGGCTAAGGAAAACACGATTTTACAACACGAGGTGTGTGAGTAAATAGTCGTCACTGTATTCTTTACCACTTAAATTAATGTGTACCAATACAACACAATGTTGGTCACAAGTAATATTATATTTTTCAGGCCCGCCGGACACATTGAAACCTCTAGTCAGAACATTTAGTTAATTGCTATCCGCATAATAATCATTGCGGCAAAATATCATGAGTACAATAGTCGTTGTCTTGTTTAAACAAGTATATTTGAGTCTTAATATTACCAAGCCTATATTAACTTTAGTGAAAACATCAGATTTGTGACGGTGAGCGCACACGTTGTCCTCATAACAATTATGACAAATAACTGTCTCTTATACATCATTCAAATGAATGAATATAAAACGAAAGACCTTCTTGTGATATGTATGTATTGTATCACTAGGAGGGATATTAAACTTATAGTCGTTTTCCGAACATTTAGCCACGTTGATCTGTTTTAGGAATCCGCATACAGATCCTTCGGCAAAGCAAATCGTTTGCCTTAGTGTCATGTGCGTTTCAGGAAGCGTACTACCTTCGATTGGCAAAATACTAATTGATTTAGAATTCAGTTTGCACACGAATGTTAATAGTCGAGATACATAAAAAAACACTGTTAACGCTAAAAAATAATATTAACAAATGTCAATCCACTAGTTTGTCGGTACATACATAAACTGATAAATAGAACAAATACTAGGTGTCTTGGTAAAAAATGACCAACTGTTTGGCAATAAAATAAATCGCATAGACCGCCTTCGTCCAGAATATATAGATTTAATTATGTTATAGCATTCAATGTTATTTAAACCGATCATAACATTTCTTGAAGAAGGGTAAACGTATTTCAATTTTGGAAAACAATGACTGCAGATCATTTTACTTTACGGAAACAACTTGCAATAAGGGCCTTTTTTCTTTAATGTATTTGTGATTATAAAACTACAACTTAACATTATGTTAACTAACCGTTCTTATACCAGAAGTTGTGAGATCAACATTTTGTTAATGGATCAGATGAGAGAGTGAGCCCGGGTATGCTGTACCAGCCGTCGTTTATGTAGAAGTCGGATATGGCTTGTTCTGAACCATTCCGTATATACCCGTACTCTGCATTTCTGCTCAAAACTTCATGCTTCATTTGAATCATTCGAATATGTCTCATGTTATGCTTTGCAAAATATTATTACAGAAAGATTATGTATTGTACACATTAAAAGCAAAGGAAAATTACTCTATAAATAATATAAAGAGAGTTGTTGTTCTTGAATCCTGCACATCCTCTCAATTCTTTCTTTCAATATCTAGCGTTGTATCTGTTGTATTTTTTAATCCTCAAATACTTTTTAATTGATGCTTCGTAAATAAAAAAGGTAAAGAATATGTTAATATTGAATAAAGAGTTTTTGTTCTTCTACTCGGTATTTTCTTTTAAAGCCATCCAACATTATATTAAGTGTCATTTTTAATAACTTCACGCACTAAAATGGGTTTACAAAAACTGTTTTTTGTATTAAGCAATTGCTAATAATGTCCTCTATCAATTCAATCTGTGTCATTTAAATATTCGAATACTACGAAAGTTAAGCTCCGCCAAAGAAAGAAATAATAAACGGCGATAGTCAAAAGAATGCCGAAGAGACAGTTATGCTTAGTTTACTCGCCACAAACCCATAAAGCCCTCTATCATAAGATGAAATTTTATTGGCATCCCTCCAATACCTCCTGAAATATGCGAAACACAAGATGTAGACCAATCGAAAGCAAGGGAGGACGGAAACGGTGATCAGTATATGCATCCATTTCGGGCTTTCTATTTGAACATGGTTTAGGAAGTTTTAATAATTGTGTGGTTGTTTTTCTAGGTACTTATGATAGTTATAAGTTATTACCCTAAGCAATCAAACATTTGAGTCTTTAATCGGAGTGTGCGATTGCTCGAAATTTATCCGCTTTCTTCAATAAAGAAATGTTTGAGGAAGCTACCTACACAAGACTCGTTTGTGTACTATGACGTTTCAAAATGATGGCAAAACAGGTCTTTACAGCCCATAGTATGGTTTTGTTCTTCCGAAAATGCGTCATCGCTTGATTGTGAATATTATACACGGAAAGTAGCTGCTTCTGGTTAACCAATGTCGAGAAAAGTAATTAATTATTCATGGACATTTTGTGATTTTGCTTATACTTTCACTGCAGTGAAAACAATAATAATAATGTTCATCATATTAATTATTATTTTTTTAATAATTATTTCAACAAACTTGTCACTTAATTGCTTGAAAAGAAAGGCAGCCGCAAACATCTTATCATGGTATGCCATGATGGTTGAATGTTCTCTCTAGTTGGTTAACTGTTTTTGCATTTATTTCACAATTCACGATGTTGGATAATATACAGCAACACATTTGTATGACAATGGGTAAGACTAGTGGCGGCAATATAGCTGTTAACGTGCATATTGATTGATTGTGAAAATTGCAAATATTGGATGAGACTATTATAAAATAATAATAAAATACAATAACAAGTATTTGCATTTTCACATAAACGCTGCATTCTTATTTGATACTCCCCTCGCGTGAAATGTGTTTTATTTCGCGATGGACCCATGACGACGGCACATTAATTTTCAATTATTAAAACATTTAACAGTAAACACCGAATTGATACTGTAATTGCAAATCCAATACATACATTTGAACTACAAATAAATAAAAGCAATTAATTATTTTACCTTGAGCCATTGCGACTCCAATACATAACGTTAAATGGTACACGATGATCATCATATCTTGTCACAAACACAAATACGCTCTCCCTTTCTTGTCGACGAATAAGTTTCGAATCAACTATTGCTCATTTAATAAACGACAGTTAAATTCTTCCTGTTTTTGAAATTAAGAGGCGTTCCGAATGTTGTAAAGTTTGGAAAGTAGATATGGCGTGACATAGTATAGTCTTGCGATATAGATTCGTTAAAAGCCACTCATAACGATCAATGAATTGTTTCTTGAATAAGCATAAATGCTATTAGAGAGGCGCTTTGTTAGAGCGGAGTTTTAGCTTATAACGCGGTATCCATGTCAACTAATGTATTCTTATTCAGAGCAGGGTTTAAAATTAGTTTAATTTGTAGCGCTACGTATCAAATTTCAGGCGTGGATTAAAAATCAAAATGCGCATTTTTTTATTAATTGAATTATGCTAAACATAACATTACATGCATAATATGCGTTTTTTTACCTGTAAACGTTAACATAAAAACAGTTTAATGACAATAAAGATGCATTATAATTACCACGCTGTTCAGAAAGCTGTTCAGAAATGTACACGGTAATACTATTACTATTTGGTATAGGGAAAACCTCTTGACCAAGGAAAACTTGAACTCTGTATGACAGATAGAAGTTGCTGTGTATGACGTCTAATACTTATAGCCTGATAATAGCATTCTTCTTAAAGGTAAAACAATTAAGTTTTTAAATGAAAGTGATAATGTATGTCTTCTGTAAATGTAGGGGTTAGTATCGAAGGTACATTTTATGTGATAAAGTAATACATTTAGCTTATCGATTCTCGGTTTATTAAGTTGGCAAAATTTATTTTGTAATTTGATTTCACTTCTCGTTTTCAAACTTTTCCCAACACACACTCATTCTCCCATTAACCTTAGACCTACTTCGGACATTCATGCCTTTTATTAGGGCAGTTGTATATTTAAACCTTTTTAGAAACTCTTAATTTGTGCGGGACTCAAACCGCAAACCGCCAAAGCACTAGCATGATGACCGTCCACCCGCAAAATTCTAAACGATATTACAAAATTGATAATCTTGGTCATGGGTGACAAAGGTATTTATGTGGCGAGTTGATTGTCAATGTTGTCCCGAAGCATGAATAGCCAATCGTCACAATTGACAGAATCTTAATTGCTTAACATTTAAGTTCACATAGCATTTTTGAAGATGGTCAAGAAAACCAGTATTATGTTTCGACAGCCTTTCTGTAGTTGGATATACTGTATTGTGCATTGATATTAAACTGCTACCTGGTTTGCTCAGGCGACATATCTGTCAGACGAGTTTTATTATACACGTAATTTAAAAGTATGAGTTTAAACCTATTCATTTTAGTTCGATTGGATCAAACAACTACGGCTTATTAAAACGCTTTTGAGCTTGATAATTTGATAGTATTGCAATCTTTAGGCTTGTTGAGACACTCTCGTGTCAGGTTGCTCGGTAAAACCGGTGATAGCGGTTTTAAGAGGGGACCTACTGAAATACTTCAGTCTGACCTGTGCTAAACCATCAGATGGGTTTCGTTCAATGTTCCTTTATAAGTACTTAAATTACTGTTTACAACAAGTTTTATTTATTTATAGGAATGATAAGGTTGTGTGTTTACATTTGATTTATTGACTTCGAAATTCCTATTTCTCTTGACAGGAAATAAAGGGTCTAGACTAAATCTTTGACTTTCTTTACTGCACCTATGTATTTGAAAGTGTTAATACGTAAATATATATGAGGCGGTGTCTAGAAACCCGGCTTAATGCTTATTTGTAAAATATAGTCAACGATTAGCATGTGCAGTCTGCATAAGCTAATCAAGGACAACACTTCTTGCCTAAACTGGATTTTCTTTTTGGAGAGTTCCTTTGAACCAAATTTCCATTTAATTGGAAGGTGTCATCTATGATTAGCTCTGCTGACTGTACAGGCTTATCTGGGACGATGCTTTACGCGTATACATTAAGCCCAGTTTTCCCAGAGTACGAATCATATACTGGTAAGATAAATCGCAAGCAATGGTTTGCCATAGTTTTCATACAAGTGTGAAATCATGTCTTTTGTTACACCCAAGTGGTTTAAAAAAAGTTATTCATTCGTTATGTTTTACGTATCTGCCACTTTTCAACAATAATGAAAAGATTGAATCAATGTTTGAGCATACACTTATAAATCTAATAAAGAAATATTATGCAGATATTACAGCGGTGTTGGATTCTATCTACGAAATCTACAGAATATGACGATTGGAATCAAATATATTCCACCTAAAAGTATGATTCATATGTTTCATGTTTTTTTCCCCTGTCAGAATCCCGGTCAGAGACCAACGTCAGCTTCGAACCCTCGACCAAAGCCCGTGTTTAGACTGCAGTACGGCAATGTAATCAACAACCTCTCCTCGGGTGCCCCAAAAGATATGTTTGGCAGCTATAACCAGAATGTGGGCACAAATCACCGCCAGCGGTCTGGCGGCCATCAAGAAGTGATGATCTAGTGATGAGGCAGACTGTCTTGGGGATAAGTGCTTTGTTACCATGGGGACAGAGGTCATACAAACCTTGGAAAAGTCAGGGTCATTGCCAATAGTAATAATCAGCAAAAGCAATGATTTGTGTTAAGTGTTCATAGCATAAAATCATTTCCATGACCTTGTTGTTGGTGATGGGCTTACAAGGGGTTTTTAATCGTATACATATGCGTGTTTTATTTAATGAGATTTAATCTCACTATATACAAGACTCATTGTTCTTACTTGCATTTAATCTATTAAGGATTGTAACATGTAAAAACAATTTGGTGCCTCATGTATAGCTTTTTTGCTTTGCGGAGATATTATGGATAAATTTCCCAGCCATGATGATACCGTTTGTTATGTTATGAAGTGAAAGGAATAAATAAGTCAAACTCTGTATTGTAAACTAACACTATTATGTTTGCCTAATTGCATGAATCAGGATGTATTATCAGTATTCAATAGGTGTCTTATCGATAATCTTTTGAGGGTTTGATTATGGTCAAAATCCTTAAGTGACAATAGGAACTTATCTGATCAAATCCTTCCATGGCTATTTAAGACATTTATATCATCTATGTTTCATTTTACTTATATATCTTGTACATATATGTTTAAGAAACTTGTGATCTGTATAATTTCAAAAAGAGGTTATTTATGGCTATGTGCTTGTTCCATGTTTACAAGTTTTTTGTTGTTCTCTTTAACACCCATGTAAATAATCAATAGTGTGATATTTTTATTTACTTCCATAATATATATATTAAATTACCAACATACATTTATTTATTTCAGCTGAAAAGTTCCTTATAGAAATGTTATTAGTTTCCATATACAAAAATTAAGTTATGTTAGATGGCTGTTTTTCTAGGAGCATAAATAGACTGTGATAACATAACCAAGGTTACAGAAATATTGTTTGAAGAGTATTTAATATTTAGACAAAGTTAATGTGTGCTATTAAATATAAGTGGGGTTGTGTGTGAAGTTGTATTATAAACCTTTTTGATTTCTGCCACCAATACATATTGTATTCAACTTTCAAACACAAGAAATGACATTCCCTACTAGAATCTGTATCATAAGAGTAGCCAGACTACTTTTTAGGCAAATAAAAATGCGCAGTTTCGCAATTTTAGTCATTATTCATATTTGTTTTTTGGCATTTGAAAAATGATACATCTGAAAAGTATATATAGAATGGAATATTATGCCAGTATGGTGTTCTCATAACTTTTTTAGCAACCAACTTGACTGATAAAAGTTCCTGATACTAGCATATTTAATCTAGATTTTTTCTGCTTAAACCTTCTTTGTTAGATCAAGCTTCAACCCTCCATATAGGGTTGTTTGTTAAAACCAGAAGTTGCTAAACTATATCGATAATGGAAGGCAATTGTTTACAAGCGAACCTAGTTAATGCAACTTGCTTTAAAATATATTTTTTAACTTAAGTTGTTCCTATGGATTCATTTCTGCGTCATTCACTTCACACTGTTTATGCAGGCCAACATTCCATCAGTTTCATTGTGCTGTTAGACACATGTGTAGGTAGTTAATTGTATATAGTTGTAATTAGTTATTGTGTTCTTAATTCCAATGGTTTCATCAACACATGTTTTTCGTCTAAATTACTAGTAGTTTACGTTTTATTCTTTATTGTGTTGTATTATTTTAGAACTGACTGTCTTGTTATTTAAAAATTTAAACCTTGCCTTTGGTTATATCTTTTTCATTTTTATTATTTAACATGTTTTGTTTGCTATAAGTTATAAAGAAACTAGTTGCATACATAGTAAGTTATCAAGTTATAATACAGCACAAGTAATTGTCTGTATCCTTCAGTAGTATTGAATTAAGAATGTCTTTTCAGGTTTGCTAATTTAACAGAACATAAGTTAGTTATGGCAATCACTGTCAACTTCATTTGTTTTGTTTCTTCTCAAATACCAAATATTTTACAGACTGTTTTCTTCATATGCGGTTTCATGATGTTTCTGGATCATTCTGGCAGGCTGTTCATGATCATATTTGCAGACTGATAATGATTATTCTTGTATGCTGTTCATTATCGTTATTTTAGGTGGTAAGGTTTTTATCAGACTGTTCATGACCATTCTTTAAGACTGTGCATGTTCAATCTTGCTGACTTAAAATAATCATTATTTTATACTGCTCATGATCATTTTTGTAGAGGCTGTTCATGGTCATTCTTTCAGGGTGTTTTGGATCATCCTTGCAGAAATTTTCATATAAGAAGTGTCTTTTCGTCTATATTGATTGCATGATAACAAAACATATAAAGCAATTACCGTAAACTGAAACTGAAACTGATTTATTTGATTAAACGCCTATTTATATGCAAGCATATTCAATGGCGTTGTACACGTAAATATAACATAAACATTTATAAAAGTTATGAAGGGTAAAAAAAACATACATACAAAGCCCTGAATAAAATATCCAAACTAAAATAGATAAAACAAAACACTAATTAAATTAAATTAAAATAATAAATAGACGAATAAATAATGAATGGATGAACGAGTGCATGGATGGTGCAGTTTAAAACACACATTAAATGAGCACATTTAAAAGTTAATACATTCTAGAACAGTGTGTCAAACTTCTTAAAATAAGATGTCTTCAGGTTTCTTTTGAATGAGTCCAAAGTTTCTGACTGCCTGATCGCTAATGGAATAGTGTTCCAGATTCTTTGGCCAGCAGTCCGGAAAGCCCTAACGCTGAATGTTCGTCGTTTATTTACAAAAACTGTGTAGCTCATCACATTATTGTCAGCTGATCTCAGGTTCCGCTTCGGAAGTTGGAGCGTTCATAGTTCCGTGAGATAAGCCGGCGCGTTTCCACGGGAACAATTGTACACAAAGTTCACTCAATTCGGGTCTTTACCGGCAACCAATGGAGATCGAACAATGCTTGCCTTGAACTATCGAATTTATTCCGATTTAAAACTAGTTTTGCACACATATTTTGAATTCTCTGCATTTTATTAAGATCACACTGGGCAACTCCACACAATAAGACGTTACAGTAATATAGATGTGAAACGACTAATGATAAAACAAGAATCTCGATGGCTTCCCTTGTTAATTATTTTCGAATGCTTTTGATTTTAAAATAATTAAGCATTTACGCGTTATATGCTCCTTGAAATTAAGTGTTTCATCTAGAAAGGCACCAAGATAGCATATACACTTTTGTTTTGGAATTGCATTATTTACAATGACAATTGATTCAGTCACGCACTTGTCGAGTTGTTGTCGACTACCAAACATTATAAATTCCGTTTTTGAGTTATTCATTTTGAGCTTATATCCATTCATCCAGTTGTTTATGGTTATTGCGCAATCTTGAAGGTCGTGTATTGCTTTGCGTTCCATTGATGGTGTTGGAGAAAAGCGTATATTTGCAGTGTGATCATCAGCGAATCCATGCATAGAAATAGGCGGCGGAATGACATCGAAGAGCGTTCCATCGTATGTTAAAAATAGCTAAGGCCCGAGACAGCTTCCTTGTGGTACAGAACACTGAAGCTGGCGTGGAGCTGACATTGTTGATTCAATTTTGAAACGGCAACTACGCGGTCGTAGATACGAGTCAAACCAGTTTAATGCGGTGGCACAGACGCCATATTGACTGTTTAGGACGTCCAGTAGGATGTTGTGGTCCACCGTGTCGAATGCAGCGCTTAAATCGATGGCTATTAAGGTGGTAACTTCCTGTTTCTCCATGCCATCCAGAAGGTCATTGATAAGTCGTAGCAGGGTTGACTCACATGAATGATGTCGCCGATATGCCGACTGGTTTTTCTGTAAAAGGTTATTACTATCGGTGTGAATATTAAGTATGAAGACTGCGGCTTGTTCAATCAATTTGGATAAAAATGAGAGATTGCTGACTGGTCTATACATGTAGTTAAAGAGTTCAAGTTCAAGACCGATTTTCTTGATCAAATGTCGCACTGTAGCCTGCTTCCATTTCAGCGGTTTTAATGATATATTCACTTACCTGGTTAAAAGAGGGAGTATGTCATTTAAATATGATTAAAGAACATTTGTTGGTAAAACACCAAGTTCACAAGTCAGATTTAGTTTGCAATTGAGAAATAAGAGCTTTAACTTCATCTGCAGACAGTTGTTGAAAAGTTTCAAACAATGGTGTATCTTTTATTTCTGCTTTGTAATCATCAAAATCTCTCAAAAAATCTCGAATGATATCAATTGTATTCATGAAGTGATCAGCCAATGATTCTGCAAGGTTGTTTTCTTGAATGACATTCGGCATTTTATTTTCTATACTTTTGCCCGTAAATTCTGATACAAATTTGTACAATATTTTAGAGTCTCCCTTGGAACTGATTATTTTTTGGCTCAAAGTGTTACACTTTTCTCGATATATTTCGTTAGTGTAGTTATTTCGGGCTTCTTTGAACTGTTCATATAAGTGCGGATGTTTATATTTTCTCCACAGACATTCAGCTTTGCGAAATTTTTGTTTAAGTATAACAATATTTTCGGTAAACCATGGTTTGGGAGCACGGCATATTTTCATTTTCTCTTGCATTGGTGCATGGTTATCCAGTATTCGTTTTACTTCATCTTCAAACTGGTCAACAACATTGTCAACGTTGTCGGCGTTAATAGCTATATTTCAAAGATCCTTCGCAAATTCACTTTTGTTCATATCTTTTAGGTTTCGGTGAGATACACGTTTGCAAGTATTTTTTTCCTTTTTGATGTTTGTAACAATTTTCACAGAGCAATGGTCAGAAAAATATGTACCAGGCGTACACGATAGAACATCGACGCCATTGGCGGCTTTCGTTATAACAAGATCAAGAGCGTTTTCCGCCACGTGTGTACCAAAATCAACGTGCTGTACTAACCCCATAGCAAACAAAGAATTTTTAAACTCAGTATTTGCTGTGTTCTTGGATATGTAGATTGAAATCACCCATTATCATCAAATTTGAATAAATCGGAAGAAACTTTTCAAGCTTTTGAAAGAAATCGGAAACAAACTGGGTACACCTGGATAATGATGGAGGTCTATACACGCCAATGACATGCTTGGTGATGTTTTTAAATACCAGCTTCCAGATGCCAAATTCAAAACTGTGTGTAAAACTGTTTAAAAGTTTCGTCACGGCGATTCCATTTTCATAGGTTAATGCAATACCATCACCAATTCCGTTTTTACGATTTACCACGCTGATGCTGTAACCATTTTGATTGAAATCTGAGGTTTCATATTGATGTGGTTTTTCGTCGGAGTACCATGTTTTCGTAAGAACTGCAAAATCGGTTTTTCCTTCCCGTAACATTTGACCTATTATGTTGTCTTTTTAACAGCCGAACGACAATTAATCGTCATACATGTAACTCTTTCATTAAGTCTATTGTATATCTTTGTTTTGTTTACTGGCGGATACGTCAGGTTACTAAAATTGGCTCCGTTTGGTTTATTAAGCAACTTTCGTTTACCTCCCCTGTTGCCTCTCTGCCTCTTACGAGTTATGTGTAGCCTGTTTATCATACAGTTCGATGAGCGGTCAAGTGTGTGTAACCCCCTATTGTTCAAAACAACATGACCAATATGCAGTAAATGTTCAACTGTGTATGTCCGTTTCACGGTTGACTGATTTTTACTATTCAAAATGTCTACAGTGTTTACCTGGCAAGTTTGGCCAAACATTATCCATTTTATAGCGGATATTACCACCATATAACAACCAAAACTATGCACTCACTATTCATGGTTTTCACAGTATTAAATTCCAGAAAGTGCACGTTATATGTTTTACACAAACAGTCTATATTCGAGAGCGCTAATACACACGTCTGCTTCATACGGCGACCAATGTGTGTACCATACTGCATGCAGATTGTTTTACATATGAATACAGTATGGCTTTTGGAACTAGTTTAGCTGTTTTTTGTAGTGTAGACCAGGCATATTTCCCATATTAGCATCGTCCATGAGTCCATCGACTACTGGTAAAGAGAATATTTATTTTTTCGTGAATAAGAGCTTAGTGTTTTTTTTTTTGGAGCAGTTTGCTGGCAAAGAGCTTTAGCAATGAGTTTACACATTTTCAAGAAATATGGGTCATGTGTTAACTCATGGCCGGCCCTGTGTCGATACAGACTGCATAGAGAATATATGTTAATTAATATCTATATAATTTTAGTGACGCATTTCATAGTTTGACCACATTAAATTACGTCAAAGAGATTATTGCCTGTACATCTATTTTTCTATTCACGTGGATTATGTCGGTTTTTATCATATGTTAAATATAATTGAAATCAAAGGCATGTGTATTCAATACATTCTAAACCCTGTTTCATTATAGTTTTATAAAATATTAATGTCGAAAATTTTCAATTGAATTTATTAATTTGGCAGCTATATGTTATTATTCCACATTTTATTTACAATGCTAGTATGTTTAACTGCGTTGTTTTGTTGCATGCATAGTTTTACCAATTGTATTTCAAATAGTTTGTGATCTGTTTTTGTTGCGTCCTAAAAAAAATTATGAACAATGATCTTTTCTCATATACATATCTGCATCTGTTTGAGTTACAACCCGTTCTTTTGAACTTTGAATCCGTCTGTGCATGACAAACACATGTTTAAAACTGTATTGTCTATGCATTTCAAGTCATGTTAAATTGTTTGAGAGCCATTAAACATATTTTATTTGAACAAATGAAATCTTATTAAATTTGAATACAAATCTTTGATTTGTCTTGATTTGTTTGTTTCGATGTATGTTTTCACGTTTGTTTAGCATATAACAGATAGTATTAAATGACAACCTTTACATTTCATTGTTCTACAGTTACACTGTTTTTGTAATATGTTTGTTAAAGGTCGTAAATAATCTGCATACGGGGTTTACCAATATGCATGTTTGTATTGGTATGATATCAAGAGAAGCTTGTCACAGTAATGAGAAGTACCCCTACGCCACATGTTGAAACTAATGGAAAAGGGAACAAATTAAGTTCACTTAAGTTAATGTATAATAATACAGTTTGCTCATGCACAACTTCATATCACACGTAACAATTCATTCAGGTTTGAATGTTTTACATTGAAAGTGTAGGGGTGCTTGTCGTAAGTTTATATCCACGGACATAATAACGGACAGACGTCGTTGGTATCCCCAGTGTTACTACCCTTGTTTACCTCGTTGCGGGGTTACAATATGGTTGCGAACAATGTAAGCCTTGTCCGTGTATGAAAAGTTGTATGTTGTAGTAGGTGAACTCTCTTTTCATGTAAACTACAGAAGCTACATTGTGAAAGTTTAATTCAAAAGGGAAAATTTCTTATGCACGTTCACCATGAAACGCAAAGTAAACGGGTCATACCAGTTAAAACCAAAGTCAATGACATAATTCAACAGTGTAAAAGAAAACTACACAAACATCCATGCAAAGTAGTGTAGTTTAAGGCGACCCTTGATGGCCATTTATGAAAGTACGTGCCATGTCTTTTACAATCGAGCATGATTATAGCGATATTTATTTCTCAAAACAGCATCAAACATCTTAATACACTTTAATTCAGTTGCTATTACAATATCCCAACCCAAACGTTGAATGTTATTTTGCCTCGTTTATCTCATTTAAATCCGTCCGACGCTGCTTAACTAGCGGTTTATTCGCGACACTCCATCAACTAATATCGTGCGAAATTGTGAATGATTTGATTTCCGCGAGTATTCCTAGTTCTTGACGTTCCTCATTCTGGCCACTAGCCGCTCAGCTCTTTTGCCCACTTGCCCGTACCACTTGCTGTTGACCATCTCGTCTGCCGCCTTCTGCCAGTCTCGAGCGTTCAACGCCTCGCCAAGCTTTACAAACTGCCGGAGTTTCCCGCCCAAATTGAAGACCATGTTGACCATGATCTCCTTCACCTCTCCTGGCCATCCGGTAATGTTCGGGTAGATGGTCTTTGTCAAGGAAATTGCGTCCTGGGATATTGATAAACACAAATACTTATACATAACTGACAACAAATTATTTATAAAAAAAAACACAGTTTTCCGTGTACATGTACATGATTATCTTTAGCTAAGTCTTATATAAACACTTAAAGATAATGCTTAACGTACTTGACACAGAAAAGTAAGTACGATTGTGATTAAGTAAGTGATGCACTTGGACACCGTGGATGAAATACAAAGTGTTTTTAAATAACCGGTTAAATCAGGCAATGCGTGTAACATGTATTACAAGCATACACTGAACGTTAGATATAAAATATCGGCCTTACTTTAAGATCTGATTCAAATGCGGCATAGATTCGCTCGTCACTAATTACTGTTCCCAGCGGCTTGTTGTGTTCGGGGTCCGTGTCCTTGATCAGGTGCCCAATCCCGAAGGTACGGAAACCCAGACTGTCAGTGTAGATCTTGTTAACGACGCCTTCGTCAATTTTCAGCTGCCGTTTCAAATTCTCCTTCTCGGTATTGCTCATCCAGTCCGCCATTGCTACGGGTAACCACAAGAGCACAGAGATGCTTAATAAACACGTTAGATTAATTTTACTTCAATAGGTTAACACCCTATGAACCAAATGTATCTTACCTTCACGTGTCACCTTGCAATGATATTACTCACGGAAAACCCCAATAAAACCACCACAATGTGAATGCGGATATTTATAGATTTTACATGTGAACAAGGAAGCTTAAGAGCGTTGATGACTAAATCGTTTTATAAGACGGTCTTTAACTTTCGGTTTCATTTTGTCCTGCAAATTACAAATATGTTGATCTTTTTTCATTCAGACCATTTAGTGTGTACATGGTAATTAAAAAAGAAATGTATTCCCATTTATTACTATTTGATTTAAAGTTTGATTCTATAATGTTAATTTAAATTTTATTGATGATAAAACATGTGTTAATAACTCAAAGTGTAAGGTTATGAGCGTGTTTGTGTTATGTCTAGTGATTTTGTGCTACCTCAAATCGTTCTTGGTCACTTGCCGTTAATGAAGAACCTCGTGCAATAAAAAGAAGGTGTAACGCTTGATCATTGCTCGTTCAGATTAAATAACGTTTATTAATAGATATATGAGCTGATTTGGGTATTTCCAAATTCATAGTAGTTGTAGTTTTTCATTTTATTAAAGTGACGCATAGTACATAAATAATCATTGGTATTAACAGAAATAATACGATCAATATGTATGTATATTATATCTATATATAGATCGATGTATCTATCTCAACATTTACAGTAAACACAGAACAATAAACTGTGTATCTTATAAGTCTTCAAGTTGCCCGCCTAAAGTGTAAACCGCTACTTAAACGAATACCTGCATAAGAAGTGGGTGTTTGTGTAGGCGTTGTAGTCTTGTTCGTAGACGTTGTAGTCTTGGTCGTAGGCGTTGTAGTCTTGAACGTAGGCGTTGTAGTCTTGGTCGTAGGCGTTGTAGTCTTGGTCGCAGACGTTGTCGTCCTGGTCGTAGGCGTTGTAGTCTTGGTCGTAGACGTTGTAGTCTTGAACGTAGGCGTTGTAGTCTTGAACGTAGGCGTTGTAGTCTTGGTCGTAGGCGTTGTAGTCTTGAACGTAGGCGTTGTAGTCTTGGTCGAAGACGTTGTAGTCTTGGTCGCAGACGTTGTAGTCTTGGTCGTAGGCGTTGTAGTCTTGGTCGTAGGCGTTGTAGTCTTGAACGTAGGCGTTGTAGTCTTGGTCGTAGACGTTGTAGTCTTGGTCGTATGCGTTGTAGTCTTGGTCGTAGGCGTTGTAGTCTTGGTCGCAGACGTTGTAGTCTTGGTCGTAGGCGTTGTAGTCTTGGTTGTAGACGTTTTAGTCGTAGGCGTTGTAGTCTTTGTCGTATGCTTTAAAGTCGTAGTCAAAGTCTTAGGTGTTGTAGTCGTAGTCGTAGGGGTTGTAGTCGTACGCGTTGTAGTCTTTGACGTAGGCTTTGTAGTCAAAGTCTTAGGGCTCGTAGTCGTAGTCGTAGGCGTTGTAGTCGCCCAAAACCAGCCGTGCGATCCTGCAACGAAATTGTCATTAAATTAATACATACAAATGTCAGCAAACCGTGCAAGAATGAAACCAATTGCTATATTTACACCAACCACGTATTTAATGACACATTCAAGTTATATCTAATGATACACTTCATACCGGACAGCTATATAGAGTTAATTACCTGTTAAAAGGATTAAACCTACGCATAAAGTCCATATACATCGCATTGTGAAATTAGTGTTTTGTGTCTACTTTTTACTTAATAAAACTGAACGTTTTATACACACGAACCATTTGGAACCATTAAACCTAAGTTGTATTCAATTAATATGCGGGTATTTGGAATAGTTAATGCAACATTTATTTGATTGGCTAGTTCAACGTAAACAAGGAAGTTACACACTTGTTGCCAGTAATCCCACTTCATGGGTATTTTGAATAGTCAATGACACAATTATGTGATTGGCTAGTTTAACGTAAACAAGGAAGTTACAAACGTTAAACCATTAATGCCACTTCACGGGTATTTTAAATAGTTGATGACACAAGTATGTGATTGGCTAGTTTAACGTAAACGAGAAAGTTACAAACTTTTTTTAGACTATTCATGCCACTTCATGGGTATTATGAATAATTAATAACACAATTATGTGATTGGCTAGTTTAACGTAAACTAGGAAGTTAGACCATAAATGCCACAATAACATAAGAGGAAGTCTGTATATTTCAGCTAATCATAACAAACTAGCGCTTAATAGATATATCGCATTGGAACCTTCCAAACAAAAAGCAAACAATAGAACTGTTTAAAGACCAGCACTATCGGGTAATCAAGTTTAATTGTGATTACACCTATAACAATAAAGGGCTATAATTTTCCTATACAAAACAATATAATATTCGCAAATTGAGCTGTTAAACAAAACGGAAACGCTTAAATGACTTCTTATGGATTAATCAGCGTTTTTTTATAGGACATACACTGGCATCTACTGTGGAAAGTGGGAAATGCATGACATCTATTTTATGATAACAATTTTTAAACCTTAATATAATCACAGCAAAACACCGGCAACGTCAGTAGATATTAACCCTTGTTAGGATGCGTCAATTCTCTTTGATCGATTACCGAATACAGATTAATTTTAATTCTTGTGATGTCTTTCCGGAACATGCACCTTAGCTTCAGTAAGTGCAGTAAGTGAATACATATTAAATATTACAATATAGTACACAACTATAACCTAAATGTATTGTGAAAAGCAAACTCCAAAAACAAGGCAAATGCATACATATGTGTTGGTTTTATTTTTGGAAATACATTTGCACACATTACATAACACATCACATGATATAAACAAATATTTAAGTCTCACTGTTTGTCAATATCAGTGTACTGCACAGTTTGCACAAGTTGTGCTTGTTTTGAAATGCTTTAATTCGAGTATCTTTGCTACCCGATGACCTCTTCGACTGCAAAAAAAATCGAATCAAAAATCGAGAAGAACTATTTTAAGGGTGTCGTCTTTATTATGTTTTGATAATTGGATTTAAATACAATGCTGGTTTCAATCAATATTTAAATTAATAGATTAACAAACATAAACTAGTGTCTTATGAAAAGTTGTAATTATTTGCTGGCCTAATATTTGTATGCGTGTATTATAATATTTTCACAGACCGCCCATACTAAAATACTGAAATCTTAAAAGCAAACATTAAAGAACAAGTTGATATGTCTCTTTAAATTATGTGTGGGGTTTTGTGTTTAATTTTCTATTCTTGAACAGCTAGAATAATAAAGTAAAAAAAGAAATGGACAGATAACGATAATTGTTTTCATTAAATTTAGTTGATAATTCATTTTATTTATGTTAAAGTTGACATAGAAACATTTAAAATAATATACTTCATGGTAATTAGTTTTATTATATGGTTCTCTTAACTCGACAACGCTTAACCATTATTTGTCACTTGTTTTTTTGGTATATGGTTCATTTTTAAATAAATATATGTACCAAGAAGCCTGCATAGGTTTGCTTATCTCTAGAACTCGATATTGGTAGACATTCCTATCAAAACAAACTGCGTAAGCAACATCATTGTAACAAAACGTATCTGCTCCAAGAGAATCAATTGCAGAACAATTGTCTTGATGCTAAAAGAATATAGAAACGTGTAAGGATATAGGGAAGATGATATTAATATAACAATGCTAAACGCCATTTTGTAAGTTTGACGGTTTAAATGGGTTATGTGCTACATTGTATGTCTTGTCAGCATCACATAGTTGAACCAGCAGTACAGTTCCGTGTCATTGAAAGGTATTTTATCCGTTACTAACATGAATAATATTGAGAGCCAGTTGTTCTACACTGAGGTCCAGTCGTTTTACACTGAGAGCTAGTTTTTAAACACTGATAGCCAATGGTTCTACACTGAGAACCAGTTGTTTTATACTGAGAGCCAGTTGTTCTACACTGAGATCCAGTTTTATACACTGAGCGCCAGTTGTTCTACACTGAGAGCCAATTGTTTTACATTGAGAGCCAGTTGTTCTACACTGAGATCCAGTTGTTTTACATTGAGAGCCAGTTGTTCTACACAGAGAGCCAGCGTTCTTCACTGTGAATCAGTTGTTCTATACTGAGAGCCAGTTGTTCTACACTGTGAGTCAGTTGTTCTATACTGAGAGCCAGTTGTTCTACACTGTGAGTCAGTTGTTTTACACTGAGAGCCAGTTGTTGTACACTGAGATCCAGTTGATCTACACTGAGAGCCAGTTCTTCAACATTGAGATCCAGTTCTTTTACACTGAGATCCAGTTTTTCTACACTGAGATCCAGTTCTTCTATACTGAGAGCAAGTTTTTATATACTGAGAGCCAGTTGTTCTACACTGAGATCCAGTTGTTCTACACTGAGAGCCAGTTGCTTTACACTGAGTGTCAGTTGTTCACACTGAGATCCAGTTGTTTTAAATTGAGAGCCAGTTGTTCTACACAGTGAGCCAGTTGTTCTTCACTGAGAGCCAATTGTTCTACACTGTAAGTCAGTTGTTCTACACAGAGAGCCAGTTGTTCTACACTGTAAGTCAGTTGTTCCACACAGAGATCTAGTTCTTCTACACTGAGAGCAAGTTGTTTTACACTGAAAGCCAGTTGTTCTACACTGAGGGTCAGTTGTTTTACACTGAGAGCCAGTTGTTTTACACTGAGAGCCAGTTGTTTCACACTGAGCGCCAGTTGTTCTACACTGAGAGCCAGTTGTTTTACACTGAAAGCCAGTTGTTTTACACTAAGAATCAGTTGTTCTACACTGAGAGCCAGTTTTTCTATACTGATAGCCAGTTGTTCTACACTAAGAGCTAGTTTGTTAAAACTATGCCAGTGGTTCTACACTGAGAGCCAGTTGTTTTACACTGAGAGCCAGTTGTTCTACACTGAGAGCCAGTTGTTTTAAAGTGAGCGCCAGTTGTTCTACACTGTGAGTCAGCTGTTCTACACTGAGAGCCAGTTGTTATACACTGAGAGCCAGTTGTTTTACACTGAGCGCCAGTTGATCTACACTGAGATCCAGTTGTTGTACACTGAGCGCAAGTTGTTCTACACTGAGATTCAGTTGTTTTACATTGAGCGTTAGTTGATCTACACTGAGAGCCAGTTGTTTTACAGTGAGAGCCAGTTGTTCTACACTGAGATCCAGTTCTTTTACACTGAGAGCCAGTTGTTTTACAATGTGAGTCAGTTGTTCTACACTGAGAGTCAGTTGTTTTACAGTGAGAGTCAGTTGTTTTACACTGAAAGCCAGTTCTTCTACACTGAGAGCCAGTTCTTTTAAACAGAGAACCAGTTGTTTTTCACTAAAAGCCATGTGTTGTTCACTGAAATCCAGTTGTTGTACACTGAGCGCCATTTGTTCTACACTGAGAGCCATTTGTTTTACACTGAGCGCCAGTTGTTTTACAGTGAGAGCCAGTTGTTTTACACTGAGCGCCAGTTGTTTTACACTGAGCGCCAGTTGTTCTACACTGAGAGCAAGTTGTTTTACACTGAGCGCCAGTTGTTCTACACTGAGAGCAAGTTGTTTTACACTGACACCCAGTTGTTCTACACTGAGAACCAGTTGTTTTACACTGAGAGCCAGTTGTTCTACACTGAGAGCAAATTGTTTTACATTGAGCGCCAGTTGTTCTACACCGAGAGTCAGTTGTTTTAAATTGAGAGCCAGTTGTTCTACACTGAGAGCCAGTTGTTTTACACTGAGAGCCAGTTGTTTTACACTGAAAGCCAGTTGTTCTACACTGAGTTCCAGTTCTTCTACACTGAGAGCCAGTTTTTCTATACTGAGAGCCAGTTGTTCTACACTGAGAGCTAGTTTTTAAACACTGATAGCCAGTGGTTCTACTCTGAGAGCCAGTTGTTTTCCACTGAGCGCCAGTTGTTCTACACTTAAAGCCAGTTGTTTTATAGTGAGAGCCAGGTGTTCTACAATGTGAGTCAGTTGTTCTACACTGAGAGCCAGTTGTTCTACACTGTGAGTCAGTTGTTCTACACTGAGAGTCAGTTGTTTTACACTTAGAGCCAGTTGTTGTACACTGAGAGCCAGTTGTTCTACACTGTGAGTCAGTTCTTCTACACTGAGAGCCAGTTGTTCTACACTGTGAGTCAGTTGTTCTACACTGAGAGCCAGTTGTTCTACACTGTGAGTCAGTTGTTCTACACTGAGAGCCAGTTGTTTTACACTTAGAGCCAGTTGTTCTACACTGGGAGCCAGTTGTTCTACACTGAGATCGAGTTCTTCTACACTGAGAGCCAGTTTTTCTACACAGAGAGGAAGTTGTTTCCTTTGCATGATTAACGATGACATGGATGCCTACACATATTATTGTTTCGAACATCTTGGCTAATAACGAAACAAAAAGCGCCAAAAGTCCCCATCATACATATTCAAATGTTGTAATGTTTGGTTATTTAAGAGCAACACGCAAAACCGGACGGACGAATTAACAGGCTGTCAGATTAATCGATATATGCTTCCAATCGAATATGAAGCCACGCATTTAGATGATATATTACATGATTATTATAACAACTATCATATACAACAGTGTTTATACTGTCTATCTCCTATTTCTTATAAACGCACGATCTTTTGGGCTTTCAATTTCTTTAGTCCCACAATACATAATATCATACATACATGTATCGTAGAAAAAAGCAATATTACTCGCAAAAAACAAACACAAATATTGAAATACAAATATCAGCATATACTGTTTAGATGAGACGACAGACTTCAAAATCATAGACGAAAACAATACATTGCAAATTAAAGTTTAATTTGTCTTAAACATTCTGAAATCAATCAAGACGAAAACAGGTACAATACTTATGACAAAAACAATACGAATTAAATCGGTTTCATATTAATATTGTTTGATATTTAATTTGTATAAAGATGCTATGAAGTGAAAGGGACTTGTTTATAATTTGATACAATTACACACGTATGAATGTATTATTTTCAAACGAGCAAAATAAAAGGTTTATGAAGAAACTTAAATGTTCGATTATTGCTAATCATCAATCGTTATCAGAAAACTAAATAAAGAATCGTAAGACGTGTAATCGATACACCAGCAAATAGCTATTTATGTTTTCAATTATACTTATTACAAATTATTCACAATCTTTCAGTTTTATTAGTAAATTCGTAACACATTTTTGTTAACATAAGAAATTATATGAATAACTCCCTGTAATTCTTATTTACTTGTGAGTGTTGTGTGATTACTGATGGGCTGTACGTGCAGTTTGGCATACCTTTCAATTGGTGTAAGCCACCAATGTGTTTTGCATTTACATTTCCAGGGCGAACCAATTAACCAGTTTGGATGTATGTGTGTTGTAATGATATGTCTATTCTGTCAATATATTTTAATCATTTAACGTTGTTAATGCTGGGCTTAGAAGTGTGAAGTCAGACATAAACAAATACCCCCATTGCTGTATGTATATGTTTATACGTTCCATGTTACATGTTGATATAGAATAATAAAAGTTCAGGAAACATTTTAGGAAATAAAATACTATTATAAATAAAGTTCCCCAATACGAACCGTTATATGTTAAAACCGTTCCTATCAGTTGCAGTGAGTATTTGCCTCGAACAGCTCTATATTTCCTAGTGTTCTTTCTCTGCTCATGGCAGAAGGGGGCCGCTGATTCCATGCCTCGTCATTAAGTTTAGCATAATCATCGTCGTATCTTCTTTGACCACGCGATGATGGATGCTCGGCAATCTCGTATTATCCATTTGTATACATAACGGGTTCTTCATGTTTTAGTTTTTTATTTGGTTCTAACATAAATATAAATTCTCACAACAATAGTACGAACTATGCGTAGGGCACAAATAGTTAGAAATATAAATAAGACTAGCTGGAATTTCATAATTATAAAAAAATCGTAAAGTAACAGTTGAATGTTTTTGCTTACTGGATTGCAACAGCAACAGTAACAACAATTGCAACGACTGGACCAAGAACGGCTCCGATAATCCAGAAATTTTATCAGAGGGGCTTGAGTTTGCGTCACAGAGAACCATTCATTTGAATTCCATATTTTGTTCTCGTTATGCCTTATAAATTATTAGTATTGTAAACGTGTTCACATCAGTGCTATTGCATGCATCTCTTAAGACAGCCTCTTTTATACTGCAACCTGACACAACGAGTGGTACCTTTTGTTTTAGTAACCAGATATTCATTGTTTATATTTCCGTAATCGTTCTGTTATTTGTATTGCTAAAAGTCAAATGCGAAGTTGACAATAAAAGAGTATAAGAAAACTTTCAACAAACCTGTTGTGCTGACGAAAACGTACGGTCTTTTCTGTTATGTAATATCATGGTATTCAATCGAATTTGGTATGTCTGAATTATAATATGTGTATTTGCAAATTAATATTGTTTTTGTTTTTAATAATCTGGTTGTAGTTTATCTATCCAATTGCGGATAAATCTGAACGATATGCAAATTGTTTCATCATTCATATTGCGCTTTATTTAAATATGCGACTATACAGCAAACGCATAAAAACAAAACCAATAACATAAATATATATACAAAGATGATCTGAAGGAAGACAAGCAAATCAAAGTTGGTCTTGATAAAAACAGCAGTGAACATGTAGGAACGGAGATGTTGACTTACTGCTATGCCAAGTCGCTGCATCCGTACACGTGTAACACTGCAGTATTTTCCCTTTTGTGAAGCAACGGCCTTTATGTGCACAATATCCTGGTTGGAATATAAATTTTCCTATACATTTTGTAGATATTATAATCGTTGAAAACAAGTGATTCCCTAAGTGCAAATGAAATGATTTCATTAAATCATAATTTGAATTTGAAGTTACCTTATTAGCGCACACTATTTTGCCATTTTGTTTCACGCAGCTCAATCAAGTCCTCGACGCTTAACACATCGCCGTTGTTGCTAATGGATATGGCGTATCCTGTCGCAAGGATGTTGATGTCGAACTGCTGATCTTCACGACGTTTCCTGTTGTGTCGTGGAAACGGACACAAAACCTGCATTAACGTATCCAACGTACATTTTAGGGTTTGTGGTTGACCCCGAACAATCGAACCATTACTTATCTAAAATCAAAAAGACAGGACTTTAAACACAGACAAACAGTTCGAAGTCGTATGGTTTACCGTTTGAGCGTGTAAATATGCAGCATAGTGCAATTTAGTGAACATAAAATTACATTCTTCAGAGCTTTTTCTTTACAATTCTTTGCGTGTATATTGTTTGTAATTATGATGCAACTCGTAACGCTTTTCACTGGATTTTCATCACAGAATGTTGGGTAATTCCACACATTTTAACGTATGCATTAATAATAATTATGGCATCCACATTACAACAATTCCGATAATGGGAAGGTTCGATTACTAATGTTTAACAACTTTGCTTTTGTGAACTTCATATTGCTGTGAAATGTCATTTGGAGTGAGATCTACAATATACCACTTGCCATTAATGGAACAAATCGGCAGGTAAGTTTCTCTGATTCAAAAAAGTTTCTGCCAAAACCCATTTTCTGTTCGCAAGGTCGTTCTGAGAGGTTACAGAGGCCGCTGTGTGGTATACCAATGATATCGGGAGGGGAATTGGTCGGTAATAAACAGTCAAAACCGATTTGGCCACTGTTAACATGACAAATACCTGAAACGTTTAAGATACATAAAGATCGACTACATGCGATTAGATAAGTCACTGCTGCGATCGACAATATTTCTAATGACATACTTTGTAACATAACCTCAACCCAGAACCTTTAATAATTCAATAAAATATAATATATTGGACACCGACAATCGAATTCATACCCAAAACACACTCCTTGGTTTGAGCATGTCAAGTAAGACTTGAGACTTGAAGATCATTGCTGTATCTAACAGCTAATACTATGAATAGGAACAAAGCGGCATGTTACAAAAGTGTATATGTTTCTAGAGTAGCATCCCTTAAAATGTTCCAGTATTTAAATGTCCCTGAGCATTCCCTGAGCATTGTTACGTCTTATATATATTTTCAAAAATAAAACCAACAC
>VMBQ01005068.1:0-14211 GCA_007657795.1 Dreissena rostriformis | reverse complement strand
AATGGGGCTTCTGTGGATTATTTGTGTGGCAATCATTGGTTTTGCAATTAGACATACAGGTACATGCTTTTTCTATATTTACGCTCAAATTAACATACGGCTGTTTATTTAAGTTCATGAGCCATATTAATATCACTTTTATTCTCCAACTATTGACATATAAACATAAATACTTTCGGACGATATAAATCGGACACATTCGCGTTTTCAAAATGCGTGTTATCTTAGTGGTTGATAATGTCGTTAAAACGAGTTGCTTATCTCGTTTCCATGAGTTAAAAAATAAAATCCAATAGAATATTCGCAAATTGAGCTGTAAAACAAACACGGAAACGCCAAAATGACTTCTTATGGATTAATCAGCGTTTTTCTATAGGACATACACTGGCATCTACTGTGGAAAGTGGGAAATGCATGAAATCTATTTTGTGATCTTTTTTAAACCACATAAACACTAGTGTCTTTAAATGAAGGCAACCTTAATATAATCACAGCAAAACACCGGCAACGTCAGCAGATATTAACGCTTGTTAGATGCGTCAATTCTCATTGATCGAATACCGAATATAGATTAATTTTAATTCGTGTGATGTCTTTCCGGAACATGCACCTTAGCTTCAGTAAGTGCAGTAAGTGAATACATATCAAATATTACAATATAATACACAACTATAACCTAAATGTATTGTGAAAAGCAAACTCCAAAAACAAAGAAAATGCATACAGATGTGTTGGTTTTATTTTTTGAAATAAATCGCACACATTTCATAAAACATCACATGGTATAAACAAATATTTAAGTCTCACTGTTTGTTAATATCAGAGTACTGCACAGTTTTAACAAGTTGTGCTTGTTTTGAAGTGCTTTAATTCGATTTTTTTTGCTACCCGATGACCTCTTCGACTGCAAAAAAAAATCGAATCAAAAATCGTGAAGAATTATTTTAAGAGTTGCGTGTTTATTATGTTTTGATAATTGGATTTAAATACAATGCTGGTTTCAATCAGTATTAAAATTAATAGATTAACAATCCGTAAACTATTGTCTTATGTAAAGTTGTAACCATTAGTTTTTACTTGAGGATTTCTTTTTATACACAACGTGTATTATTATCCCACAAATCAGTCCTTCTTTCTGCTCACCATATTGACAACGTTCGGCTTCCCTTTTTTGAATTCATATTTATAACCCATGGTTGAAATTGCTTCCCTTTCCGCGTTCAAATAATATGGTTGTTTTTGTAATATTCCTCTAGTTTCAAAATGCATATTCAATTTCGAAAACATCGTATCTGAGTCGTATCTGTCTTCTGCTGGCCTCGCGAACCGCATCGGCTTGATCATAGTTTGTCCAAAGGAACCAATTGACGGATTAACTGATAATGTTGGCTTGTAACAATACCGCTTCCCGCTTAATACACCAATTAAATTATTTTCTATTAAACAATTTGCGTAATATATGTTATAAATTGAGTGAAATTAAATAAAAGGTAAACATCAAACATTTTTATAAGAAAATACATTAAAACAACTGCGAGCAGCTATATGTATTAATTCCATAGGATACTCGCTATTTGTTTTCTACTGTGGCATTAAAAAACGAGATTCCACGTATATAATTCGACGTCGTTTCAAACGACGTTTTCTCAGATATGCAACATGTAAGAACATCTGTATGACTCTCAGCAGAGAAAAGTGCATGACCGTAAATTGAAATCTTAAAGGAACATGATTTCAAAATTGTACAACAATAATTGTCTGTTTTACAAAACGGCAATCATTATAAAATAGGTATCGAGACGCCATCACACGCGACCTTATTATCATGTTGACTTCCATACCGTCGCTCTTATTTGTATACACATACAGTCCTAGTTCACTTCCACAAAATAAGCATATGTATTAATTTCGTATTGAAATATTGTCAAAAATCAACTCAAGTAGTTAATGTATTGATTATCATTATTAACTATATATTAAAGTATAGTGATTTGAAGTTAAAAGTGTATTTATTTATTTTAATGAACACATTTTCGCTACTTAATTAGGGCCTTGCTGTTTTGCTAATCAAAACATGGTTTAATCTGAAATTAATAAAAGCTATTTAGTGGTAAATTTCAGATGGGAAGCTTATCTGAAATAAACAATATGAATTCAAACTTTAAAATGTATACTGCAATCGCACATGTAATCCCTAAACATTTGAAATAACGTACATTAATTATTATATGCCTCATTTGCCTCTTAAACATCTGGCGTATCTCCATGGTGAAAAGCAACAAGTTCTTTTATAGTGATTGTTACAATCGTACATTTGGCACAAGCATTTGATAAGTATAATGTAATAAATATTTCATTATTCGCTTTGAGCAACATTGTAACACCGGATTGTCAAAACACACCGTCTCCCTCTAAGAATGACCTTCTCTTTAATAACAGTAGAAACATGTTACAATTACTCAAAATTTACTTTAAAAAATAAGTAAACATTAATTTAGAAAAGAAAAACACAATTTTGACTTCCTTGTTGGTTACACTGCATTGTGTGGACCATGTACATACACTACTGACATTGCGATCGATAGTTTTGTCTAGAGCCGATACAACACACTGCTTCACTTAAGGTATTGCATATTTGTATAATTATTTATATACTAGCTCGACATTACGCTGATGAGACAGTGTAAGGCAATAACCAGGATTAATTCATTCTGACGATCGCACTCTTTTGGAAACTTGAGGACACTACATTCTTACAAAGAATTTAAATGTGAAACGCAATTGCACCAGTAGGACAGTTAACAAAGTCTGTTCGAGGTCCTTTATTTATAACAAGTCAACGATTGACCAACACATAGAAACATCACGTCCACCGCTCAATAGTAATACAACTGTGGTAACGGCTTGCACGGGTCAATTACAAGCATCGGCGGTTCGACGAGTGGCCGAAATCTCATACTTGCTTCCGCAAGTGATATACTAGACAATAATAATATTTATAACCAAACTTGTATTCAAATATAACTAACGTATGACACAATAGTAAAAATAAAAATGACAAATGATGTTAATAACATTCAGAAACCCGAATTCCCAGATAGAAATTATAATCCCGCTTTTCCAAAAAAACAGATATCATAAGAAATATGTATCTGATCTTACTTTGACACGATTTAAAATCGTAAATGCATTTATGTTTTCATTTTAGTTTCATTTAAGGTATCGCAAGCCATTATTTTCATTTTCTTTTGCTATTCCACAACGGCTAGATGAGTTTATAGACTATATCGACGCTGGAATATACATTCGATGATCGCCTTATCGAATCCCGTCCGTGCCACATTATTTGTGTGTCGATTGGTATTGCAATTGTTTCTACGTCCATTCTCCCTGAACCTTTGATTAAAGTAGTATTATGTCAGTTACTAGCATGGTCATGTGGTAAAGCAACTGTCCCTTGAAACGTTTGAGTTGTTTAACTTACCGCCGAGATATGACTGAAATGCTGGTAAAAACTAAGAAATTTCGAAATAAACAAAGAAACTAAACATTATCAATGTTCTGGAAGTATATTTATTAAAACATGAGTGATCGTTTGTATGTTTTATAATGCATAGTGTCCGTAAGGTTCAAATTTCAAGACCTACACTATTGGATTATTAAAATCGATTAGTAACATTTATTGCTCAGTACATTCTTTGCAGAAATTGGGTAAAGTTAAACCTCGCAAATCAAATATTGATCATTACGTAAACCTGAGTTAAATGCACTCAAGTTTACTAACAGAAACCAATAAACAGGTTATTGAATTTGTTTTTTAATGAACAAGGGATTACACGAACAATGACAGAAATATTAATTTGGATAAGTCTATTTATTTTCAGAATACGTGTACACGGTAAGTTAATAAGATATTTTAAGTCTTAAAACAATGTTTCATGATAACTGTCCATCAATTCATAAACTGCTTTATATCGTGTTTATAAACCGTTTCTTCATATGAAAAGCAGGTAACAAATAATGGAAAAGCTTTTTTGAGGAGCGCCTTAAAACATGGCGTATATTATTTTAAGATTTTTTAATATAATAATTTCCCCAATACCATATTTACTATCAATAACAAATTAATTAAAATTGATAAGTCATACCATTTTGGTTAAAAACATGTTAGTTTTTATTTACTCTCATAGTGCTCATGTATACAATCAACGGTTTTGGTTGTTGAACAAATACGTGTACTTATAATTCAAATCAGAGGCAATTTAAGGACATAACATGTCAGAAATAAAATCAAGTACACGATATGTTTGGTTTTATAATAAAACACATCCATTAAGTTTCTCTTTTTTGTTTAATACATGAACCTGTTCTTTGACATTTTGCTGATTTATGCACAACATATGCATAACTTTATGATATAACACAAGGTATTTTTATAATTAAAACTACAGTGTTGTATTGTAAATATCAACACGATTTTGTCTGTTTTATATGAGTAATATTCATGTTAATATGGAATTTTAGTTAAAAACCTTGATAAACCAAAAGCATAAAGCGTTATTCGCATTTTCTGTGATAACTTTTTCCGGGTCAATTGAAATTTCTTTATTGGAAGAGAGCGTAACGTGTAATTTGTTGTTTTAGAAACAGGAAGTCAATCGATAAGTGGCTTATGTTAGTTAAACATGACATCGAGTGTTCGAGATTATTTTTCACATCGTACACGCGAGAATCTATAGTATCTATGTAATAATATGTAAAATAAAGAAGTGAAACTCCAGAAGCTGCATCAGTATTGGATTTCTATCATACTCACCTTCGTGGTCATTTATTTGTGGAAAGGAATCTATTGCCAAAACGGTACAGTACGGCACAAAACGAAACAACATATACACATAAGGTAAGGTTCTTCGGTTATTTGAACGAATCAAGTTTTATAATTGTACAGCCATGTCAGCTTTTCGGAAAAGAGGTTATGCTACAAAGTAAAATACCCGAAGACACTACCATTATATTCTATTTATACTAAAGTTCCAGTATAGATTGCTCTATTGAAACATCAACGAAGTATTGTCAAACACTCGAAATAGCCTTTAAGTGTATGTCAGTTTGCTGATATTTAATATTGCGAACTTATAAGAAAAATAGTGGTCCCATCAAGGTAAAATAAATAGATAATGACACTCATATGTAATACGATACAAAATCGACAAATCATTCGATTCAAAACATATTATTAAACCAAAATGCTATTCACAAATATCAATTAAACTGCCTTGTACTCAAATACCAGAACGATTTTTGAAAGAAATTATTTACAAGATTTCTCGTGATCGTACGTCTAAATATAAATGCAGTTTTGATCTTCAACATAATTAACATAATTTAACGTACACATTTAGGACCGGCTTATTATGGGTACATATCGATTGGTTATCATCATCGATTCTGATTGTCGAATTCGGTCTGTTTTAGATGAAAATTGTGATGTTCGGTGTTGGGGAACGCATTTGTTTTTAAATATGTTTGACTCACTTTAGACCTTCATCAGACTTAGTTAAGATATATTGATCTACAGACCGACACATTTATAAAAGACATTTGTAAAGTGAAGAAAAACATATTTTTCTAAATATTTACAATTAAGCTCAGAAAATGGATTCACTAGCCACACAATTAATTAATTAAATAGAAAGCGAAATGTCACACAATCTAAATTATAGCAGGTTTATGTTATAATGGAAATACATTGATGACACAACTACACGCATTTCGATTTTAAAAGTCGAGCACAAAATATTTACTCTTTGAGTTGTTTTCCTGATTTTGATTTTATATTGTAAGTATATATTCGATTCAATTTCTCTTAAGCAGATTTCGCCATGTATGAGCTGTTTATGCAATCGGACTTGGAGATATATAACCGTAAACCCCATGATTAAAATATGAATTTGAACACCGAATTTGTGCATAAAATTGTTTTCTTGTGCTTCACTATTTCATTTGATTTTGTTCCGTGTTTAAGTGTTGTCATTGAGGCTCTCAAATTTCACATGTCTTGTATAAAATTCGGTTTCGCGGGGAATAAAATTGTGCGTACGAAAAGTGTTGAGTTAAAACCAATAAAACATTATTGTACAATTCGTCAAGTAACATTAACAAATGAAATAAACACGGATATATCCGATGTGTTATAGCATTTGTTATTTGGGTAATTAGTTTAGTTAGAACGTCAGTCTTAAGTAATGATGATTATTGTTTATGCTGAATGTGCCTGGTGTCTTTATTTGATCATTTGTTTTAATAAAAACAGACTTAAAGCGAAATAACCACACTCTATGTTTTGTTTTGCATACTACACATGCCTACGTTAATTGCACAGTTGCTAAACAAAGGTTAAGTTTCATGTGTACGTTGTTAACCGAAGTAAAACAAAAATATATAATTTATGAATATTTATGTAATCGAAATTCTGGATACATAACCGCAAACCTCATGATTTAAACTTGAATTTGAACACCATATTTGTGCATAACATTGTTTCCATGTGCTTGACTATTTCATTTGATTTCTTTCGTGTTTAAATGTTCTCATTGAGGCTCTTAAATTTTACATTACTTTTATAACAGCGATGTAAGCTATCAATAGATTAAACGTCAATCTAGCTTTTTTCTTTTGTTCGCATACGTTCTGAATACCAATCACGCAGTGTTAACATGCTGTCGGGCGCAATTCATTTGTATTAGAAAAGAAACACGACATTGTGCCAATTCCCATTCAACGGAGACAGTTTCCTTTAGCAGTTATTATACCAAGCTACATCTTCACAAGATCTTGACTGTATTAAAAAAGTTAGAAAGAAAGAAATGGCAAACTTTGAGCTGTATTGCATGTTCACTCCTATTTCCATTTTAGTCTGCCACACACATTTGATAATAAACAAATGTGTTTAAAACAGTCTGTCGTCAAAACATCAAATGTTTCAGAATTGCAAAACATGTCACCATTCAACTCACGTCGCACATGCTTTTAATTTATGTTAAAGCAACAACAGCTGATCCATGCCTTGAAGGTGAACACGTTGTCCTCACAAACCTTGGCTCCAGGAATGACCGATGCATGGTTGAGGATATAACCATCAACCAACGTCTGTGTGACCACCACTTGGAGACACAATGGTACAAACCCGAAGATGCTGTAATACGGACATCCGCCCCAGTTGTTGGAAATTGCGGTGTGTTAGCATCGGCTTGGCTGAATGGTACGGTAGCATATCTCCCAATCGTAAATAGTTTTTGCATTATTAAACAATTATTTTATACTCGCTCAAATAATAGTTATGAACAAACTACTAGACAAAGGCACATGCGATTAACGGGAATAATTATAATATATATGTGTCTGATTCTGAAATGTTTGACCCACGTTATATATGTGGATGACATTGAGTTTTTGTTACTATTTGAAATGTAATTGTATTAAGAAGGTTCCTAAAGTTTCATCAAGAATATCCATATTATTAAGGTCCTCGTTAATAAGCAATCATCGCAAAATGAAAGTTTGTTTTAAAGAATACTTGATTATTTCAAGTTATATTTGAGAACAATAACGTAACTTAAATGGCTTAAAACTATTTAATTAATTGTTTAATTTATCAACGCAACACGAGGAATTGATCATTTTAGGGAGGTTCAGTGTCCACAGCGACACATTTTATGGGTAAGCATGTGTTCTGTTTGCATAATTAGTATGCTCGACTATGCTACAATATGTATGGCGTCCCGTTTTGACAATCACTCCCCTGTAAGTGCATCTATTGGAAGCTTCCAAACAGTCTTCATCAATGGTAGCACATTTATATCATANTTAACCATATGTTCTATGCATGTATGCCCATAGATTAATATAATGACAATCGACGAAATCCTTGATATTACGATGTGTGTGCATGTTTAGAGGCTAATAAGAAAATGATAATAATAAAAAAATAAATCGGTTGCATATCAGGGGAAATAACCAGTTTATACAGCGATTAATTGAAGTCTACATTTATGTACTCATGATCACAAAAGGTCGTTATATTTTAAAGGGAGATGTTCACATTTTTCACATCGCGAAATTTTATTACCGAATATAATGAAAATATGAACTATTTTCAAGTAATGTAATATAACCTAAATGGAGATTTATTTTTCCAGATTCCCGAAGTATCAAATAGTAAGTGAACTAGCGCTACCGAAAATATAAACATGTATGTATGTTTTTATTCTTAATAAAATATATACGTCAATTGATGTTGTTAACTAACACAAACGGTACATGGATTGCATGGAATTTTTCTCAATGTTATATATATATATATATACGAGGGGTGTTCCAGAATTTCGTGGATTTTCTCCATACCTCATTAGTTTGTTGGCAAAAGTCAATGAAATTTACATATTATACTAACTAATTATCACGGACTTTATATATAAGCTTAAAATACATGAATTCCATAAAGCGCGATTGAAACGTAATGCCATAGAGACCTCAGTAAGTATGTGTGTTAAGCGCATTTAAATTTGGTTTAAATGTAGTTGATAAATATAATTTACGGCAAATTTCACGTGACATCGACGTCACATATCAACGTTACACGTAGGTTGAATATTCAATTTATATAATATATAACGGATGTTTGAGGCGTCAGCCTTTTGACCCAGAAGTACTCGTTAACTGCGATATCATTTTTATAAATTTCGAGTGTTTTTTATCGAATAAATTTTAATTGCAGTACATAGTATACATGATATGCATTGATCAACTGACATAAATTAGTTCAAAAAGCAGAGCAAGATATTTGCCGACTTATGCAAACACGGGTAAAATGCGACAAGCGGCATTCGCGCAGTGTGGTCAGAAGCTACCCTTTTCTCTATTAAGTCTGGCGAGGTTTCGTGGTTTAATTTGTAAAAAATAAATAGACATAAACATTAACATACGTCTTACAAGAAGAGATATTCAAGTGTGTACTAAACATAGTGCTATGAGTTGAGTCTACGCCTGTAGCAATATGAAAATGAAACAAAATAAATCCAAAATTAACCAAATCTATCCACAAATAGCAAAGTTATACACAAATATTCGATTATACTACCCTTAAAGTCAATAAAGACAGGTGTGGAAACGATAACGATGATGGCAATTATTTTACACAATTCGGCTTCAAAAGACGTCTGCTCGATTGATGTCACGTGATATAGATCTCGGTTCCGCCGCTTGAATTTCCGATACTTTCTATTGGTCTTAATGGATGTTTCCAATCTTTGTATATTGATAGCTCTTTGGGAAAAGGAGTCTAATCAGGATTTTTAAATCGATAAAATGGCGTGTACTGTACAAATACGGTCTAATTTCATGCAGTTCATCTTCATAATGATCAGATTCGTCAAAAAAGTCCATAATTTTACATAAAAGTATTGATGTTATAGCAATAAAGTTGATCGTATCGGCATAAATAAAGCATGTTAAAAATAGCGGATGTACATGTCTGACGTCACAGCAAGGGAGGTAAGTCAGTCCAACTTTTAGAAAACGTTGCGTTATTGGACGAGTTACCTGGTGTTTTATGGCATAAGGCGTAACGACTAATTGTTGCAAATAGTTTTATTCCGCATCTCAAACAATTATTTTTAATATTATTAAGTTTCCAAAAGTGTTAAAATTGACCTTTAATCCCTACGCATCTAAACTTCCGGTCGTGGGTTATTCGACAACAAACTATAACATACACAAATTATTTATTAAACAAACTTTTTGGTGGGCGTGGTCTATATGGGCGGGGCGCCCCAGGGATGGTAATGGGGTCATGCATAGTTGAGATTGACCGTATTGTTATATGAGATGTTCAGTATCGTTTTGAAGTAAATCGGTGTAGAAATGAAGAAGTTAATGTAAAATAAACTAAACAAATGAGTGAATATCTCTGACCCGGCCCCATCCCAACCCCTATTACTTTTGACCTAGGGGTCAAATCAAAATTCCAAATAGTGCTCTGTCGCACATATGCTCATAGGTACCATGTGTTTAAGTTTCAAGGTTCTAGTGCTAATAGTGTAGGAGGAGATAGTGGCCAGCACGGACGGACAGACGGCGGAGATAACCGCAATATCCCACGCTTTAAAAAGCGTGGGAATAATGAATCAAACACGATTTGGAAATATGTTTTTAATAATCACGCTATTTTCATGTTTTGTTTTTAGACTTTATGCGTTTTGTTTATTATAAGGCCGTTTTACACTAATTATATAATTCCATGTCAATACAAGTATAAATACATGTATATATTATACAATATTATATTACATTTAATTTGAATAGATTCACTCCCGATCGAGACAGATGTCGTTCATAACAGGACAATTTGCATACGGGAAGATTCAAATAATTGTGTGATGCAGTACAGCATTGAAATAAAGAACTGCGGTTCTTTTCTTGTATATAAACTGCAACCGTTCCCGGATGAATTCAACTGTCCAGCTGCTTATTGTTTTGGTAAGAACAAAGGAACACATTCAATACTTACATTTAGAGGATAATTGTTGGTTACCGTAGAGTATCGATTTGATTTCACGATTGAACAGATACATTATGTTCATCAGAGAAGCGGAGAAAATATGTATTTCATATGATGACTAGCAAATGCAACAGCCAAAATATACCGTTACAAGCACATTTCGTTTCTGATAAGCTTTTTCAATTTTTTGCATGCATTCAAATAGCCCAATCGTAGAATTTCGCAGGAATAATTTCAAAGTCATGGAACCACGAAAAAGGAAAATAGTAACTGTGACTCAGTGATTAGTATATAAAAACATTCTCTGTTATTTTAACTGTGTGAAACAGTGACTTTTTAATAATTGCAATATCCAAATGAACATCAAGAAACCATAAACTAACTATCGAAACTATCATGCCTGGTCGTTTAACACATATTGGTTTAGTACCACAAGATAAAACAGTATTATTAAACAAAATTCATTATATCGAAAAAGTACTTTGAACGTTGGCGCCGTTTATTATTAAATGTGATCGCTAGCATTAAAGATGGTGTTACACTTTGCATTTATAGAACGAGCAAAATTAGTAAAAGTAAGCTTATGAATGTAATCATACTAGTTGGATGAGTTTCAAGATCAGGGATAGCCGATGCAGAGAAGCTTATTCGTGTTTGGCAGTTGGACAAAATCTGTGTTTCATTGTGCCGTACGACCAGATCGGCACAATATATTTATCGAGTTTTAGACAGTGTATACATACACTTGGTTGCAAATGGGCCTGGGTAGGATTTTAAGAATTGTAAATTAAAATAAATGCATTACATATACGAGTTGGTGACGATCATGTTCTGTATATACATCCAAGCTAAGTAATCGTTCATCTTACGCCCTGCATTACGGCGTATTTTTAGATGCATTGCGCTGACTTTTGAATTTATTATCCTAATCCGAAATGTTGTCTGCAAGAATGGATTAAGCTGATACTTGTATTTATTTCATTTCATAGTGTTGTCAAGTTGCAGTACTGTTCCTCTGGTGTATGTGTTATATTAAGTAAGACCATCGCAATGACATCGTATTAGATCTTATATTATGTTGTCGTTGTGTTTGTTTTTAATTGGATTGCGATGTTATGATGAATGATTTAAATTAACTTTATTTAAACTTGTGTGTTTTGTTTTTATCAATTTGGTGAGTTTACGATAGTAATCAATGCGTTTAATCCCCAAGTCTTTGAACTGACAGTTCCGAGGCGCGACACCAGTTAATCATTGTTTTGTTGTTAATGTTTGTGAATATATTGTCATGTAGTATATAGGCAATTGGCCACTTCAGTTATAGGTTAACAAGAATTGCTATCCATATAATGTATCTGGAGTTTCATTTTTGATTGTTATTGCAGTCACACAACTTTTACGATTGACCGGTAACATTATTCTAATAGACCGAGTTAATAGAGTATGGACATAAAAACACGTAAATATTCGTACTTATATACCATACCAAAATACAATGTCCCGTACATTTTGGATGTTGATATATGTTTTCTGTTACAGATTCGACATTACCATGTCTTACTACAACAACGACAAGTCAAACAACAAAGAAACATATTGGTAATTACGAACGCACGTTTTTAATATTAGACTCATGTGTCAATTCGAAAAATAAAAATCATTTTAAACCTTTATGGAAGCAAAATATATTATACCAAAATGCGTTTCGTAGCCCGAAATTATATGGGTTCCAAAATCAATTTTACGAGAGTCTAATATGGCTTACCAATGCTGTTTTTTTATATTGCGATAATCGACATACAACTTGTATTTCATATTTCACTAGTTTTTAGCTTCATTTAACAGCAACATTTGCGGCACATAGTGGTTTTGTCTGGGATTATGATCTTATTGTGCCATAGGCTTGACATGTACATGTATCGGTGTATTGTTATCTTCTCCATGTCCTCCCTAATTTGCCAAGTGACGCAATATAGCTAACAGCATTTCCAGCATATACGTTTTTTCTAAGTTCTATCAAAGGGTGTATGGCATTTATAAACAGTATTATTTAGGATCGTTTGTGTTATAACTAAAAGCTCTATGATATATTAGCATTCATAAGAAATTTACTTTGTCACATGAGACCAATAACTTGTGGAATTTATATAGAGAATGTTTAATATAAAATATACGACTAACATATTGTTTTTTTTTTGAAACCATGTAACAGTGTAAATCAATATACATTTAAATTGGTATTAGTTTTCTAAATCGAAATTAACAAATAAATAATAATGTCCCGAGTCAATAGGTTAAAAAAATATAAAACACATCAATATTTGTATGTTAGCTTCATAACAATACTCAATATACTGTACAATGTACATCTTATTTGTGTATGCTTTCTTTAACAGATACGACTGCACCACGTCTGAATACAACAACGACTAGTCACACAACACAGACTCCTAGCGGTATATACGTACACGTTATATTAGCATGAGACGCATTTGTTCATTCGAAAAATAAATAGCATTTTACACCTTCAACAAATCTAAATATATGGGACCCAAATGAGTTTTGAAACTCGGAATTATATGGGACCCAATATTGGCCTAACGTGAATCCGATATGGGTTTCTATTGTTGATATGTTTTATTGATTCGGGGTAATTCTTTAAACTCATATTGCAAGATTGGCAAGTTTAATGCAACAGCATCATTTCTGGTACATAGTGGTTGTGTCTGGGATTATGATCCAATTGTGTCATAGTCTTGACATGTATCAGTCCCCATGGTTCTTATCCATATCCTTCCTAATTTTCCAAGTAAATGGTACATCATCTAGATATAAAATATTGTAGCATATTTTTCCGTATTATTGTCACTACCGGAATAGAGTTTGTACAATTTAATTTCGCGCGACTAGTCAGCGACACTGTTCGTCCTAAATATTAACCAATATGGTTCCAATATTTCCCTTTTAGGCGTTCTGTACACGCCTAAAGATATAATACAAATGTGTATAACCGTGTAATAACGATAAATGGTTATTACAAAAACAATTTATTGGAATTGATTTTCCCTTACAGTGTTGCAATATTGGCTCGTTATGGGTAGTATTTTATAAGTGTGTGTGTTTGTTTCTCTGTTTATACATGTGTTGTATGCCTCGTCGTATGAAAAGGTTTCTCTCTTGCTGGTGTAGGTAAGGTTTCACTTTAGGTATATCTGGGCATGGACTTGCCTATAGAGGTTCTATATGGGTCAAATATTTGCACGCCAATGTAGAGCATTCACCCATATTGAATGTATATGGGTTCAATAAGGGCTTACGCTAAATGAGACACATATGCGCATTTTACTTGGTAACCTGGAAAAAAAAACCTATATGTACTGATGCCTTGACTAGTAGTTTGATATCGTTACAGAAATTACTCGGAGAACTGTCGTTATCATCTGTTTCTGCGTATGCGTATGCGTTGTTATCGTCCTTGCGATCTTATTCTGGAGGTGTAAGTTTTTGAGGACTATAGTTATCAAGTGCGTTGGATGCGTTGTGTGCGTTGTGATCCGGGGGAGGTCTAAAAGGTATGTTATATTATATAGGAATTATATTAATAAATTACAACATCTACTACTAATACTACTACTACTACTACTACTACTACT